>JAKLLX010000080.1:0-102929 GCA_022813745.1 Naganishia kalamii
GAAACTATTGGAATACTTGACTACAAGTACAACATAAGATCCTATAGCTGGAGAGGAAGGTTAGCGAAGCTCAGTGATTATCACAGGAGTCTGGACCGACGGAGAACCTGATCGTCAAGAACTCTGTCGTCGGAAATAACAACCATACTACCGTCGGATCTGGGTCGTCGTGAAAACGATTCATTGAAAACATCTCCATTGGAGATGGTAATGTCAATCATCTGGGTTACTGTTCTGGGACTCGAAGGGACCCATCTCAAAGGGTCCGTCCCTTTTCACGACAATAGATTGGCTCTTGAGGTACTGCCGAGGCTTGATACTGGGGCTCAGACGTGTCACAGTGGATTGGTTCCGCAAGTCAAAGAATATGTTGCAATCCTGAAATGAATAGTCTTCAAAGAATAGTATATCGCTACAAACTTCCACCAAAGAGAAGAAGCAGAGACGTAGAGAAGAGAAGACTCGTCGCAACCGACATTTCGTAAGCGAATAGAGGATGTGACTCTACATTCCTATTCTGTCACTGGCCATCAGGCGGGACTGAGCTGTGTTTCTGGGGGTACTTAAACGCCTTTGTGATTGCTCATTGGAAAACGTGAACGGTTGCTGACGACGATGCCTCTCAGCGAGTCCTCCATAGGCATCAGACTGAGAGCTGGGGCTAGGTCTGTGCAGCTTAGGAATCGAGCGGTCATACGAGGAGTCATTGCTCACGTAGGGTCCTCCATCCCTTCCAATCCTTCCCTTTTTATCGGTGGCGATCTGTGTTTGATCATACCGACCTCGCAACCGTCACTTTCCCAATCGACAAGTCAAGCTTGGAAGGCCTCCGTCGAAGTCATCACAGGATAGGGGTGGATGGGTACAGTATCCCGATGTCGCAGCCCAAGTCCCCATGCCTTCAGGCCTAGGTAGCAGTGACATATTCCACCATATCCGTTCTGGAAACCCGATCTGCGATTTGTGGGACGGGTCGGTTGAGGTGGGACATGGAACTGGAGCGAATATCTAGCAGCATTCGTACTTAGCCGAAGGTTGTATTGAAAGGAGAAACGAGGATCCCGCTCAGGACTCGGACATTTCGCTGATTCCTTCAGCCTGTGGAATTCGGGGTTCTCACCCGCTTCCCAGCTCACTTTGTCGTAGCCTACATCTAGCTCTGCTCGTTCCGGGCGGTCAGACATCTTGAAGACGCGTATGGAGCTGGTGTCCCCCCCCCCCCTTCCAATGATAGCTTTCGTGTCTGATGATTTCGCCCTTTGCTTTTGCCTTTGCGCCGAGGCCACAAGACTTTCCCAGGAGCGGCTAGTCTGTACCTCGTCCGCCTCAGCATGGCTGAGCGCACGCTTGTACCAGGCGTACATCAGTTGTGCGAATCCCCTCAACACGATGGTGATACCAGGCTTTGCCGGATAGGCCACTTGCCTGTGTAACCTGTAAGCTGTAGACTGAACTCCTTCCTTCGTTGCAGCTGCGGTCGCATTCTCGAGCTGTGGAGCAGCATGCTGTGACTGGACTGCTCGTGGGAACTGGAGTGATTGTCAACTTGGCGCGAAAAGATGGACGATGTTGACAGAGTTGACAGAGTTGAGCTGTTGGGGCGCATCTTGCAAGCGGGGCCAATGATGATCTGCATGCATGCCGTCACCTCTTGTTTCATGCTCGCGCTGACTCCCGGATTCGGCAGTGTACATGTTTCACCTTGACCCTTCCCTGAATTTGGATCCGTTCCAAGCCTTTCTTGGTGATGGGACTGGGTCTGTGCCTTGTCTTGCTTAGTCATTGAACAGCTAGATGTGTCAAGGTATCTCGAAGGGTCGGTAATGTACCAGACACGAAAGAGTTGGATGACTATCGAAGCTGATGTCCTTGAGTGGTGAAGTCAAGTGGCACTGATACAGTTACCTGGTAGTCACAATAGCAAAGGGGATAGACAAGAAGCAGTGTCTTGGTTATGTTATCTACGACGAGTGGTAATGAGCTAGGAGGCGTTACTAAAGGCAGAGCAATGCCGAGCCAGTGACTCAAGTCGTATTGAGGTAAAGCGTGAGACATAAAGTCATGGTGTCAAGAATACAAAGATTTGAAACTATAGATATATACACGTTTGGTTTTGGGTGGCGAATGACTGTTTGCCCTAGGGAGCCCTTGAGTCCCCATGTGAATTGGATATGACAGCGGAGACGATCTAGGTGCTGCATCGTGCGACAGCAGCATGGGCGAGTTTGGCTAGGCGGGCAGAACCGACGACGTAGAGGGGAAGTGTAACTTAGCAGAGATTCTGCCTGTGGTGTAAGGGATCGACCTTCTGCCTATCTGGCCCCATATCAATGCCAATTCGTTTACTTTGCGACCACTGCTTTCCTGCTACAACTGACGCTTCTGCGGCCTTGGTATAGACACCAGCGTATCTTACAAATCACCACTATCCGTCTCAGCAACGGTACGAGCATACTCGTGCTCAGGACTCGTCCGACGACATTCGTTTACTCGTTACTCGTATGTTCACCCTTAGACATACACTCGTTGACTCGTTCACACTAATACTCATTTACTCGTCCTTGGAGAAACACTCGTTTACTCGTTACTCGTATATTTCCCCTTGGCAAATGCTCGTTTACTCGTTACTCGTATGTTTCCCCTTCATACTTACTCGTTTACTCGTTTGGTCGTTCGATCGTTTGCTCGTATATTCGTATACTCGCATACACGCCCTTGAAAAGCAATCCTTTCCTTCGCTTTCCTATTGAATGTCTATCTGCCACCAGATGAGTATATAGCGGGCATTCTGCCCTTTGTAATAGCTCATCTCTTATGCTTCACCCCATATGGTATCGACCTCTCGCGCCACTACTCAATACCTTTAAAAGTCACCAGTCATAGTGAGGATCAGCTACCCTTGCCATTACTAACGTCTCTCTTTCAGTAAAGCACATCTTATTGCAACTCGAACTCAACCTTCGGGATAATGAGTCAGTCTAACTGTCTGATATCTCTCTCAACCTTACAAACTCAATCAAGTAAATGCCCCACCTAGAGTCAGAGGCTCATCCTGAAAACATCCTGGTACAAGACATAGTAAACTGTTCTTGTTTATGTGATAGGATTTGCAGCGTCTTCTCCCAGTCAAATGGGGACGCAGCAATTGCGGTCGCTAGTGGCCAGATTCACCCCTTTCCACGTGCGTTCTGCACAGAACGAAGCGTCACCTTGGTATCAGACTCACCTTGACCTATCGTGCAGCAACGTCGTGCTGCTGTCGCACTAGTTCCGAGCACAGTGTATCGCTTCATGGCCACAGCATTGTAACGATACTCGCCCAACTTTGAACGACAATGCAGGGCCGGATCCTCCTCTTCGTGCGATACTTTTTGCCTTTCTCCGTTACCTACTCGGTATGTCAAGTCCTGTCACAGATGACGCATCTCAGAAAAGGGGAAGATCGCTGTGCGGCTGCAGATCGCGATCACGGGCCATTCCCTCGGCATTGTAAACGCGTTGTATGATCTTGGAATCAAGCCATAGTTGCTATCCAGAAGCAGTAAAACATATGAGTGTCCACGTCCTCTTCTTTGTAAGGGAGATGTGATTATACGTATTTTCCCCTTTATGGTCAGCAAGGGGAATCTCGGACCGGTCCAGGGTCGACTACGTTCCAGGGCGGATCAGACACGTTCCTCAGGAGACGAATGTAGTCGAAGATAGGCTCCGGAGCCTTTGTAGTGCAAGCGACTCGGCGAAGGAAGACGAACAGAAGGGAAGGCAAGATCGCAAAGGAAAGCTGCAGGGTCGCTAAAAGAGCCGTTGACAAACTCTATCTGTCGCTCGACCATAAAGCATACCTGATTCTCTCGCCCATGGCTCAATCTTTGTCCCGGACTACATCTTGCTCTTCGTTTCAGCCAATTACCGTCATTCTGCAGTCGCCATGACCGCACGAAAGTCGATTGCCACCTCGGACGACTCCACCGTTACGCCTCCAGGTAAGGGAACGTCCGATACCTTGTCGGTACAAGCCAGGTCATCGTTCACATCAATGGAATCGGGGGAGATGAGGGCTGATCCTTCCATAGAGAAGTAAGTTGCCAGCTTCAGCGTCGTCCATACGAATGGGCTGATCGGATACGTGGCTTAAAGGTTCTGCTCTCAAACAGCTGAAGACTCAAAGATCAATGCGGAAAACGATTCCGGAGATGATAAGTCGGTTGCCGGGATCAACACTCCCGAGGGCTCTGAAGACGAATGCGAGGCCAAAGACTCGCCCAATCCTTCGAATGCAACATTTCACCGCACAAAGGAGACATCGAGCCAGGGCTCCCAGCCTGTAGCGCGTGGACGTTTCCTGGAAGTCACCAACAGCTTCAATGGACCCGGCACATTCAATCGAATTGCGGGCGATCCCGGTAACTTCTACGACAATGTCAAAATCGAGAACCGCAATAATGGTGCCGGCTCCGTCAACTTGGTGTGCAACGCCCACGGTTGGGAAGACAACAACCCAGCCTTCGCACGTATGATGCAAGTGATGAGGGGTGCGAATGGTGGTCCACAAGCCAATCCCACCACTTAGCCTTCATAGAAGTCTCTGATCCCTGCACGAGAGGGTACTGTTATCCGTTGTAAGTTTCCAGATACGAAGAAGAGATACATGATTTCAAGACTTGCTGCATGCTAAAGGCCTTTGAGCTGGGCTGAACGTCCCTCAGAGTGCTCTCATCACTGTGGAGATGTGTATGGCGCAGTACGCATCAACTCATCACGTCCTCTTCGCTCGAAACTCTTTTCCGCTTCGTATCCCCATTGTCTGCCGAGGGTCTAGGACCGACAACCCTCGTCTCGATACACGGAATCCCGCGTCCTTTCTCGTCGCGTGGCAGGATATCCGGCCTTGTCCTCTCCACTTCAAAATTTGGTGATAGCTTCGGAGATCTACCGAGGCTCAAGCTGTAGTGATACCAGCTCTTCTGAGAATACCAAAGGAAGCCTTGAACCAGTGAAAAATGTAGCGTATCTTCTACGCGCTACCCTTTGGCAGATACCTCCGTTTCATCATGTGTTTTCAAAATCTCCATAATTGAGGCGTGATACACATGCGTTTAGGTAGAACAAAGACGCGAGTCCGGCACCAAAACCGTGTGAGGTGCGGCATCCGCACGAGCTGAAAAGCATCGGCCGTGAAACTTCGTGGTTCCCCACACAACGCTTACCGTCTATTCTATTGGGCTTGATAGACCCTTCCGCGTGAGCCTCACTTCCGATCGCCTTCGCTTGAGCAGATTATCCTCGGGCTACTCCTCGTTGTATGTTCTGCACAGAACACCAGTGTCAGCCTCTTGCGAGGCCACTTCTATGTCGGACCGCGGGAAGATTGTCGCTGCCCGTCGGAACTATCAGTCCCCGAGGAGACTTCCGCACAGCGGAGAGGCCTTTTTAAAAATGTTTCGTCTACTCTGCTTGAACGAACAGACCACTCTCAGTCAATCACTTGCTCCTCGTCCAAGAGTAGCACGCATTCCGTAGCGGGAACTGGAAGTGTTCCCTGCGATGTCTTTCACAGCAGCCCATTCCAGGTAGCGAGCTCGGCCGCTCAGTCCAAAGAGCTCGCCCGAGCGAATTGATGAGGGGTTTTACGGTTTATACAGTTATCGTGGCAGCAGCCTTTGCAGCTGTCTTTGCGCTCTGCGAGTGCTCTGTGTCATTACGCACCTGGCCTTCTCAGAGCTCTTCTCAGCAGCCTCTGAGCTGTCGATCAGGGTCGCATTTTTCGAAAGCGGGGCCAATGATGATCTGCATGCATGCCGTCACCTCTTGTCTCAAGCTCGCGCTGACTCCCGGATTCGGCAGAGTCTCACTCAGACTTTTGCGGAATTTGTATCCGTTCCAAGCCTTTCCCTTTCCACTCCTCCTTTTGACTTTCCACTTTCACATCCACCGTCGATCCTCCGTCCCTGACAATCCCATCGAGGTATATATCAGCCAACATGTCACCCTCGACTCCCCGCCAATGCCCTCGTCTTCAACTTCAACTTTTCTTCGGCTCATAATGGTTGCGATGCTCTGGCAGCTCGCGTGTGTCTCCACTTTGGCTCTGGGAACTGCCTTGACGGCAGCTGCTCCCCAGCCTATATACCCCACTGGCAAGTCGTCTCACCTCGTCTTCTTTCCCGTAAGCTAACTCGTCTTCGCTCGCATAGCTTCCCCGGCCGTCGCCGCCGTCTTGCCCTCCGCCGATGCCGCTGTCCCCTCGCCGATGGAGTACTTTGACAGTAACTCCGCGGGATACGTCAAGCGCGCAGCCAACACCAAGAAGCGAACGACGTCAACTTCGCTACAAAGCAGCTCGACGCCGGTCGTCGTCCCCACCGCGGCTTCAAGCTCCGCCGGTCCCGTTACCGTTCCCTCGAGTTCCGCTGAGGCGATCACCTCGTCCGTGACCAGCTCCGAGCCCCCCATCACCTCCTCGTCAACCTCCCCCGTGCCCTCTTCGACCGCCTTCCCCGGCAGCTCTCCCCGTGCGGACTGTTCCTGCGGCTACGTCATGACCGAACACGACGACGCCTACTACCCGCTCGGAATCGTCGTCGACTTTGCCCGCGTTTCCTCGATCGACGAGTTCCCTTCGCTTGGGCTATACATCCAGAATGGGCGGATCGGCGGTGTGAACCGGGATGATGGTGTTACCGCATGTTACAGTACGCCGGACAATGTCCGGTTGGTGGACGGTGTGATGGAACTTGTCGTCCCTGGTACGTCCCTCTCCTCCTCCGCGTCGATTCAGCATGCTGACCCTACAACAGGCGGGCAACAAATGGGCGGAATCGTCACCGGTGCCGAGGTCCGCTCGATCGACAAGATGACTTCCGGCCACTTGACCATGTCGGCGCAGCTCTCCCCCACGCACGGGACGTGTCAGGCGCTCTTCACCTACATTGACGAAGAGGGCTACCCCGTGGCCGGGGACGAGCAAGATATCGAGGTGCTCGGGCAGTCGATTGACGACGGGATGATCCTGACGGTTTACAATCCCGAGTACGTTCCTCCTCCCTTTTCGTGGAGCATTCGCTGATATGGTTGGTTTAGGACCTACCACACCCAATCCCTCGGCGACGTGATCCCCTTCCCCGCGCCACCCACCGTCGCCCAGCACAACTACACGATCTTCTGGCCACCCGCCAGCACCTCGCCACGTCAAACATCCTACTTCTTCGATGGACAGCATATCAAGACCTTTGACCGATTCACCTCGGTAAATCCCTCGGGCGGGTACATCAACCACTGGTCCAACGGCCAGCTGAGCTTCACGCAGGGTCCGCCGGTGGAGGATGCGGTGATGAAGGTTAGCGGGTTGGCTTGGTACTACAGTACGTTGGAGGTGCCGGGGATGCCTGAAGGTTGTTCGATGCAGGAGGTTTGCAGAGTTTGATAGAGATGGGGGGATGTCGATAGTTGGCGGTGCTGTATGCGATTGGTAGTCGCGCATGACATCTGTACATACGGACCTATGAAGGGATTATCTGCAGCCATTCGAGAGCGATATGTGCGACTATGGGTATAAGTTATACAGGAGACTATTTTTTCCACTTGAATGTGCCAATGATTGGGCTGGCACCTGTCCTACATGCGGTCCAGTCACTGCGTCGTCAAGACGGACAACCTAGTACCACAGCGCCTTGTTCCAGAACAAACTCCGGTTCGTAGCCAAATCATCTACACCAAGGTCAAAGGTTGTCGAGTTGCTGAGAACGATTTGCGAGGCGTTGGTGCCGTACTGAGGCCAGTAGGTTGTGTCCTCGGCCCACAAGGTATTCGGATTGCCGGTGATCACGAAGGACAACAGGTACTTTTGCATCAACACCTGGTGACGAGAAGGTCAATCGCTTGATCTTGTGAAATGCGTGAAGATACGTTGGACTTACAGCGACACCGGCGTTGACGGCAGCGCCTCCCATACCACCCGTACCACCCATACCCATTGCACCACTAGGAGGACCGCCGGACGACGCCGAGCTACTGGACGCGGCGGCGGAGGTGCTGGCAGTAACGGAAGCCGAGAGGGAGGCGTTCGTCGAACTGGATGATGATGAGCCACCCGATTGACTAGCGGAGGTCGAGGACGGGTTGTACCCTGTATCGATAAAGAGATCAGTATCTACCCTTAACGACAACTCGCCCCACTCACAGTAATAGCTCTGATCGGTTCCATGCGTTGCCGAACTAATGTTCACCACTGCGTTCCACGTCTGGTTCTTCATCGCATGCGTGAGCGCCAGGTTGTGCGCCGTCAAGTCAAAGTGTTGCTTCATATCGGCGAAGCGCAATCCAGGCGACGTATAATCCTCCTCCGGGTAGAGTGCGAGGACGGTGCTGACGCCGTCATCCGATATGGCTGGGAAGAAGATCCGCAAATACCTCTCGACGTCTGCCGTGGTATTGACGCCCGTATAGGCAACTCCATTCGCCTCGTGCAGTTCATGCGAGACGACGACGGGACCGGAAAAGTTGAACTTGTTTTGGTAGAATTGCGCTTCGTACGTGTCCGCAACAAACTCTCCGTCGACTCGAGGCTGAAGTTGGTGGGTGTACTCGGTCGTGACGGTGTTTCCGGCACCGATCAAGGATGTAAAGTTGACCTTGCGCATACAGTCGAGGTGGCCGCCATCGCATCCAACGGAGGACGAGACGTTCTGCCAGAAGGCTTCGGCTTGATGGTGTCCCGCGCCTGCGAGCGAGACGTCAGTGAATAACGAATGTCCGCAACATATCCAACGCACCAGGGACGAATCCGGGGGACATGACGTATGCTTGACTGAACAGTTGTTCCGCTCGACCCGCGTATCGCTGATGATAGGCCATTAGCGACAGCCCCACTCTCCAGACTTGGACTGCACTCACGGTCATTTGGAACAACACTTGACTCGCTCCCGCAGAAAACCCGACGGCCGTAATCCTGTTCACATCCCCTCCAAACTCGCCGATATACTTGCGCACCCACTTGTACCCATGCTCGACGTCTTTCAATCCAGCGTTGGTACTCCCTCCTTCGTGAGCGTACGTCGGGCCGTTCCCAAGACCGGTGAGTCCGACTCGGTAGTTCAGGGCGACGACGATAAAGTCGTTTGCGAGTGCGAACAGTCCTTCGGGTGTGTTCTCGCTCTTGGATCCACCCGTGAAGCCCCCTCCATACGTCCTGAGACAGCGCAACTCTAGTCAGACCAGGAGTCAGCGCCTAAAGAAAACGACTCACCAGACCATGACAGGCAACTTCGTCCCATTGTACGCTGGCGCATACACATCGACGAACAGACAGTCCTCCGTCGACTTGCAATCCACATCGGCATCCGCCAACGTTCCCGTGTTCGTAATGTTTTCCGCCTGGGGCCATTCGGGCGATGCGAACCGCAGCTCTCCGACAGGCGGCTTGGCGAACCGGATGTTCTGGTACTTGAAGTACGTAGAGGAGTTTCCGGAGACGGCTTGGACGGTTGAGTAGTCGAGGGTGACGGTAGGAAGGGAGTCGTCGCGTTTGGATGGCAAGGTTGCGGCCGAAGTTGGTGCCCATTGTGCGAGAGCAGCAACGATGGGAAGGAGACTTGCTACAGGTAACATCATCTTGGTCAGCGATGAGGCTTGGAGTATTCGCATTCGGAAAGGGAAGACAGAACGGACAAGCTCGCACCTTAAATAACTTCTGCCACAACCATCGTGCTGTCCTCGCAATGCCCGTCTGCGGTCCTGACGATCACTGCTGCGGTAGCTCTTTGAAACTACTCTACTGCGGGTGCTGCATCCCTTGAACCCACTGCGTACGAGTCGACCGCGGTGCTAGAGGCGATCTGGCAGAAGTGGGCTGAACTCGGACGAGTTGACAAGAGAAGAACATCTTGCGGCGAGATGGGTTGCTGCGGACGGTCTCGATGTCGCGCGTTGTTGGAGGTACCTTGCGGCTAGTGCACGAAGACGCTGTGTCGACGAACGTAACAATGGGATGCATGCAACAAGAGATCCACAAGCAGGACGATCGTGCTCTTCCGTTTTCGTTTTCGTTATCGATCCACTTTTGTCTCAGGCGCGTTATGAAGCGCAGTCAAGGTGGATGTGGATATGCTCTGAGGCGCAGCGAGGTATCCATCTTCGCTGCATATCTATCTTATTTGCTGTGTTCCTAAGACCCATCTTTTCCTATGCCATGCTATGTGTACAACCCATCTCGACCCTGATCCAGCACAGTACCCCTAGTCCGTCATCTTGGACTTTTCCCGTAGCTTGACGCCGTACTGAACGAGGCAAGCTGGACGTCAGATAGACAGTCGCACGGTTCTACCACGCTCGCGGCTCACCTTGTAGATCATAAACGGAATAGGCAGAATCACCACCGAAATACACCCCAACAACGTACACGCCCAGTCCACTCCGAGGTTCCTGAAAAACGGAATCGACACGAGCGGCATCACTGCCGCAAACATCTGTCTCTCGAAGTTCGCACTCGCCAACGCGGACGCCGAGCGACTCCCGTAGGCCTGTGGATAGTAAGAGAGCGCACTGGAGAAGAGGAGGACCGCTCCCCAGCCGAAGAAGGAGGATGCGATGATGGGAACGATGAAGTGTGTTCGTCCGGCGGTCCATCCAAAGAGGAAGAGGCAGATTGGGAATCCGAAGGCGCCGACCATCGCAGGGGGAAAATGTTGTTCGGGCGCGAGGTCACCATGAGAGCGGTCGTATCGAGGTACCCAGGATACTCTGTCAGATCGAGGGCATGAGCATTTATACGGCGTGTAACGTTCGCTCGACTTGCCTGACCCAGACGCAGTATCCCAGATATGCAATGACGGATCCCACAAAGATGGCGAGGTACGGCAATCCCCCCACTCCGAGACTGAACCCATACATGTCTTCGTATACGAGCGGAAACGACTCGAACCAGCTGTACAGCAAGGCGTTGGAGAACGACTGCAAGCCGACGATTAGCTATTATCATACCGAAATGACTGCTGAACGAACCAGGTATGCGTTGATCGCAATCACGATCGGCTCGGTAAAGGTCATCTTCAGCGGCTGGAACATCGTCTGCGACGCGAGCTGGGAAAATGACATGTCGGCTTGCTCGATCTGGCCTTGAGACTTGAGTTCCTTGTTGCCCGTCAGACGACGGAGCCGTTGTGCACGTCGGTACAGGATATTCGGGCTCGAAGTCTGTCAATGCGGTCGTCAGCGTTACTATTTGCCGAAGAGAGCAGTGACCTACCTCGGGCAACGTCATCATCAGGAGAACGACAGCGAAAGCGCCTCCCCAGGCCATCTAGTAGAAAAGAACCTGGTCAGCGACAAGTTCCTCAGCCGAGCAAAGCGTCTTACCTCCCAAATACTCCACCTCCAGCCTTTCTTCTCGTCCACGAAACTCGCTATACTGGGCAGCAACGAAGGGCACGTCGCGGCGAAGATAACTGTTGTTTGCCCACCGGTCAGCCTAGATAGAGCGTGTGTTCTCGCCAATATTTACGCCACATCGCAAAGGGGTACTGTCGTTCCCTTGCTGAAAAGACGTCGGTGATTGAGCTTCCACCAGTCGCCAGAGCGGGCGACGCAGCCAGTCCAGCTCTATGAATACGAAGGCTGAATATGACAAGACGAAAGCGGGATGGGGAGCACTCACAAGAATCGCAACACCAACAGCCCCGGGTAGTTGTGCACGAGCGCCGTCGGGACTTGCAGTATCGTGAACAGAAACAGCGTGACCATATACGGCCTATTCCTGCCGATCCCCGGAATCTCGCTCAGAGGCGAAAGCATCAACGGCCCGATCCCCAATCCGAGGATGAACATCGACGTAGCGACCGTCGCCGGGACTTGGCCGACGTGGAATTCGCTCATGAGGAGCTTGACGCCGGGCGAGAGGACGGGCGCGGCGAGGTCGATGACGACGGTTAGGAGGCAGACGTCGAATACGACGAGCCATTTGCGCCAGCGGGGCCTGTGTATGCCTGTGTTAGAGAAGGTGTGGCGAGGAGAAGAATTGTACGGACCAATTAAGTGGGTTCTCTGGATCGTCTGTGGGATGAATGATAAGGTTTTAACATCCTCAGGTGGCCGACGGTCAACTCACCATCTCCATACCAGTCCACCAAAGTCGGATCCTCTTCCTCCTCTTCCACCACAGTCACGCGACCATCCTCCTCGACCAACGTCAACTCGCTCGTCCTACCATGGCTTCGTTTCTCAGCCACGGGTGCGATACGAACCGGCTTGCGCGCTCTCTCTTCCTCCGCCTGACGGTACTTCTCCCTGGCGGCTTGTCTCGCACGAAAGGCCTCGATCTCGTGTTGGTCATGCGCATATCGCTTCGGTAGGTGAAAGTTTTGCTGTTGTTCAGGGTACGGTAAGAGTTTTTTGCGTGATACGACGTTCATAAGTTGTCCCAGGGGCTGTCAAGCGCAGGTCGTCAGTGAGGATTATCAGAGATCGGTTGCGACGTACGGTATCTCGCAGGATAGCAGCCATGGCGCGATGTCGATTTGCCGCAACCTGATGTTGGTCGTGTGAGCTCCGAGTTATAAAGGCTCTCGATATCGACGGTGTCTTTCAAACGCCTGAACAGGAATCGATGCCGTCTTCTGTTAGCTATTCTAGTTGGTCACGAATAGCAACCTGCAGGTGACGTAGGCAGGAGGCAGATGCCGTTGGCCCATATGTCTCACTTTCAAAACAAGATCGACTGCGATATCTTTGCGCTCTATGGCAGGAATCCTTCATCCTGCAGCGCAAAGTCGTCAGACTCATCTGTGACTCTGGCATAGCATCTTCCGATGGACCTGATATGCTCGGATATCCGACACGAGCGTCGCCGGGACCGTCGGCAGGGCATGCGCCAGGAGCCCAGGACCGCTAAACAGGGATCGTCGAGTCTTGTTGAATATATGAATATCAAGGGGGCAAGCGGGAAAGAGAGCAAGAACGTGAGGGGCGGGTGTCGAGTAGCGCTGCGAAGAGGAATCGCCGACTAGAATATGCCCTGACGAGATGACTCGGGTGAGCGATATACGAACAGGACGTAATGCTGCGTGTTGCGACTCAGTTCGTCGACGAGTCGAATCCGGTATATGTTCGTTGGCACAGAAGACCCGACCGTGAGAGTCTCGAGAGAATCACAAGTTGAACAGGTGAACGCCATACTTCCGCGGGCAACAGAGACGCAAAGCCGCGGAGCTCGAAGCATGTTCTTCAGTGCCGTTTGACAGAGTGTCGTGTGACTCATCGTCATTTATCCACATTCATATGCTGTGTACATCTATTCGTTACGATCGACTCCCACATCCAAGACGCGCCTGAGCACAAGACGGCGATCCCATTCCGTCATCTTTGACCCCGGGAGGCTTTGCGCCGTGCTGGGTGCTGAACGTGATGAACCTGGCCAAGAGCGAGGATGAGAATTGAAGAGACTCTGTCCACGTCGGAGGAGTAAGCCAGCGGTACGCTCAACGTCATTCGCCGGACTTACACGCATCTCCCGCTCTGCCCAGCCTTCACTCAAAGGTCACAGCGACGTTCTTGAATCCCCCCGGTCGATCGCCCACGGCCGCCAACGCGTCATTCACCTCCTCCAACTTGAAGGTCTCATGCTTGAGGAACGAAAAGTCGATGACGCCGGCGTCCATGAGACTGATCAGCTCGTCCGCCTGCTGATTCGTGAACCAGAAAGAACCGAGAACGGCCGTGTCGCGTTCCATCCATTCCGAGTAAGATGCCGAGATTTCCCCCTCTGCGCCTCCAGCGGCGAGCAGGACCTTGCCGCCAAGGCGGACGGCTCCGCGGACAAGGTTCGCGGTCGAGTTGGCGTCGCCGCCGGCGCCGAGGCAGTCGTAGATCATATCGACGCCGAGGCCGCCGGTTTGCTGCTTGACCCAAACGACGGGATCGTGCTCGTCTTCCGATGAAAGCGTTGCGATACGGCCGGCATGAGACGACATCTGCCGGACCTGTTCCAGTCGTTCCTTGTTCCGACCGATTCCGAGGATCTTGGTCGCCCCGAGTCCAAGGGCGATCGCGACCGCGCTGACACCGAGAGTCCCCGTCACGCCGTTGATTAGAATCGTCTTTGCCGGTCCCAAGTCGCCCCGCTTGAGCGCGCCGAACGAGGTGCCGATGTATCCGAGTCGCGCGGCGGTGAGAAAGTCGATGGAATCCGGAAGCACGGCAATGTTCACGTCGGGAGAGACGACGTATTCCGAGAGGCCGCCCAGAGGATAGTGCTGGAGCAACTTCGCGCCACCCTCGGACATTGCAAAATATCCGCGAAGGCATCCGTTGACGCACAAATCCCTCCGCTCACGTCGGCAGAGCGCGCACGTCCCACACGAGAGGTGGGGGTTGACGTAGCACCTGTCTCCCACCTTCAAGTTCATTACGTGTTCCCCGACCGCCTCAATGGTGCCGGATACGTCGAGCCCAAAGACGGCAGGCAGTTGCTGCAGCGGATAGTTTTCGTAGAGACCGTTGATGACGTTTGGCGTGTTCGGAACGAGGCCACATGCGGCGACCTTAACCAGGACATCATTTGGTCCGATGGTTGCTGGCTTTTCAGCGGTGCCGACTTGCAGGGGGTTTGCGACTTGAACCAGACGGGCGACTTTGATCTGAGTCATGGCTAGGGGCGAGAAGGAAGAGGTGAGTCGGAGAGGGGCGCGGAAGGAGCGAGAAACGTACCGGGGCGTACAGAGGAACTGGACAACTAGACACATGGAGACGAGATGCATGCCGGGACGCGCGCTCGGCCCAACTTATACGTCCTCAAGAAGGACCGTACGATGGTCGAATCATGCCCTGCGATCTGCGAGGGCCGACGTAGCGGTGTTCCAAGCGGTGGGTCTCGGTCTCGCTCGGTCGACGTCGAGCTAGCGGAAGCGGAAACGGCAGCGGTACGTAGGAAGGCGATCAGATCTGTACTGCCAAACAGTCCAGCTGATGAGTCGCATTCATCTCTATCAGAATAACACGCGTACGGTTCCATGCACCAAGTCATCGACCATGAATTGCAGCTATGCTATGCTATGCTGGGTTGATCAGTCGTCGCTTTGTGGATACGGAAAGGAAGGGCGTACAGCTTTTTTCCTAAACGAAGCCATGGCGCGACATGGTGTTTCGATGTGACGACGTCACGTTAGTAGTTGGCCCTCCTGTATGCGGACTGTCATTGTTGTCGTTGAAGAGGAATACCGACGTGTCATCGCTGCATCAGAAGCTAGACGAGACTGATCTACTAGTACATGCTGACTTGCTCGTGACGTAAGCCTAGGTCTCACTTTCAAACACAATCGACTGCAGATCCTTGCAATTGCGCTTCATGGGAAGCGTCTCCTATCCCCCAGGCCACGACCACACATCCTACTCAAACCCACCATGACGTCGCCCGAAGGACCCGCCCAGGTCTCCGAAACGAACGCCGTCTCCTCCGACAGCAAGACCACCGAGCGCGCAGTTCTGAGTTATGTGGGGCTTACGAAGGGGAATGCCAGTCAAGAAAGGACGAAGAGTGAAGGACCGGCGCTGAGTAGCCGTGCGAGAAGGAAGGAGCCGACGAATCCGGTCATGGCGAGGTGAGTTCAGACGCGACGAGCAATGTAATGAAATGAGATCGCACGTCGAGTTCGGAGTTTGAACATCGAGTGGAAACCGGGATGTGTTCGTCAGCGAATGAAGGGAGTCGGATTCAGGGGTCTCGATGAGTTGGCGGTAGCCGCTAGCATGCTCTTCCCTCGGCATAGACATGGAGACTTCGAACTCGACCGATGTTGGTCTCCGTCGTCAGCCAGAGCGCACCGTCGAGCTGAAACCTGGTTTGACACCTCTTTTCCCATTAGACTCGGCGAGATGATGTCAGATTCCTACCGAGAAGACAACCCAAACGGAATCATCTCCCTCGGGGTCGCTGAAAACTCGCTCATGGTATGCCTTTTACTTTGCCTGCTCCCCTGTCTTCGTACTCACTGAAACAGGCTTCTCATGACAGGCGAAAGAGCTCACCCAATTCTACGGCTCAGCTTTTGGCAAATACTTCCGTCCAAGCGACCTGACCTACGGCGACTCCTTATTCGCAAGCCAACGTCTCACCGGCGCCCTTGTTGACTTCTATACCCAGTATGTCTTCTCGTTCCTTCCGTATCTCATTGCCTGACATCGGTGAAGCTACTTCCGTCCGGCCTATCCGCTCGAGAGGAGCCATATCGCAACCGGTAACGGCGTATACGGAACGATGAACAACCTTCTTGACGTGCTTCTGGATCCGGGAGACGGGATCCTTATCTCGGCGCCGTACTACCTCGGATTTGATGCAATGTGTATGTTTCGTCTTTCCCCTACTTTTGCATAGACTGATGTGAGACGGATAGGCACGAAGCGGAACGGCGGTGTTCTTGTCGGCGTTCCGATGGACATCGATGAAGATGGGTGGGAAGCTGAGGGCGACGTGGAAGGTCGGATGGAACGTGCGTGGGAAGAGTGTCAGGCCAAGGGGATCCCTGTTCGTTTCTTCTCTTGCTCGTGTGGATGATTAAGCTGACGAAATGCTCTAGGTCAAAGTGGTGATTGTCACCAACCCCGGCAATCCTATTGGACGCACTCGTACGCCACAGCCTCGAGGTCCCCTCTTTTTCCGCGCCTGATGTATTCTCGCTCCAGTTTCTCGCGATACGCTGCTCGGGTACTGCCGATTCGCGGAGAAGCACAACCTACACCTCGTTTCGGACGAGATTTACGCCTTGAGCGTATTCGACAACCCAAGTGAGCACTTCGTCACGCTCAAAAGGATCTTTCGCTGATGATCGTGAGGGCAGAGACGGCCAATGCCGAGCCGTTTACAAGCATCCTGAATATCGATGCCGAACGGGAACTTGGGGAAGGATACGCCAAAGGGCGACTACACGTACGCCTGGCTATCCATATGCTGGCTAGCCGCTAACTTCTTCCCCTCGGCGCAGGTCATACATGGGATGAGCAAGGATTTTTGCTCCAATGGCCTCCGGTAGGCGTTACGTCGCCACCATCCTTCGATCTGCGACTGATATCACGCTGTTTAACAGATTCGGATCCCTCATCAGCCAATATAACCCAGAGGTGCTTCGCGCCGCCATGTCCCTCGCCCTGTTCATGAAAGTCAGCTCCGCAACAGATACCCTCTTCTACGCCCTTCTTTCGTCGCCTGCGCCCCACCTCTCTCCAGAAGAGATGGACCGCTCGAAGACGCTCACGGCCGTTCAAGCCGCATGCGACGCCATCGACCCTTCCCGTCCCGCTTCAATTGAAGAATGTTTCGCGACATGGTTCGTCGCAGAGAACCGGCGACGTCTGACGGACTCAGCGGCGTACTTGACGAAATGGTTTGAAGACCGAGGCTTCAAAGTGTACCCTGCCAATGCTGGACACTTCCTATGGGTCGACTTTGGAGACCGAGTCGGCTGGGATACGTGGGACCGCGAGCTGGAGGGGTTCAACGAGGTTTTCAATCAGCGGATATACATTGTGAGCCGTCCATGTGCGTGGAGAGAGAACGACTATCTGAGATCTCTTTGTATCGCAGGCACCCGGCTCCGTCTTTCATTCTTGCAAACCGGGCAAGATGCGAGTGACGCTGACCGTGGACAGGGAGTTGATGGACAAGGGTCTTATCAGACTCGACAAGTATCTGAATCGGGCCAAATAGAGGAAAGAAGCAGTGACAATATTCTCCGGTCGGATCGCGCAGACCAAGATGTACTGCTCGAATACCAGTCTCCGATGGCATATGACATGCGTACGTCCAGCATCTCCCTGTGAAGGAACAGAATCTCCCGACAGTCGCACCTCGCCTCTAATCTGCACAGTGATGTCAGGCTCAGCAACCTCGAGCATCGACACTGCGCTCCGCAATCTAGTGTCCATGTGTGATATATCCGCACCAGTACAACGTGTAACTCGTACATGAATTCGAACCGCAACGTGTCGTGTATCCATAATGGGGAGTCGTGCAGTCGTATATTCACGGCATCATCAAGATCCGTTTTCGCCGGCTCACGCGCTCCACCCGTCTTCAGCACGACAATCCGCCACCGTGTGCGCTTTCGGCTTCCCATCCTCGCCCGCAAGCGGCGGCCGTATTGTCCCGGACGACGAAGCCGGACTCACTTCCCTCCCTGCCTCCTGGTCGATGCCCAGGCTGACCCTCGCGGGGTCGTACATCGCGTCCTTCGGCAACGAGCAGCTACTGCCGAGCATGTCCGGTACGTCGTATCGAGATCCAGAATGGTCTGCAACCGGGTGCAAATCCGGATGGAAGAGCGGTTGACGTGGGGCGTGCACTGACGACGGGGATGCATGGAGCGATGCGTTGCTGGTAAGTGGCGATGTATGGATCCGTGTCGGAGACGGAACGTTTCCGTCCGTGAGGGAAGGACGTCGTTCGGCGTGACCATCGGCCCACGCGTCGACGAGCGTTGTTCTGCGCGCTTGAGGACTTGTGTGATGGTGTGGCTTCTTCTTCCCGTGTTCGAGGCTCGTCCGGAGGATCCATTCTTCATGCGAACCCGCGCTGAGGCTGCCCGACCGACTCCCCGATCCCGTACTTCCACCACTCGCAGCGCTCCCGCGCCGTTCCATGTCCTTCTTCCGTTCCAAATGGCGGTACTCGCGCAGCGCCTCGGGGTCGGAAACGAGGAGTTCCAGGATCGTGCCCGTGTAGAATGAGCCGTCGAGGGGCGGCGATTCCTCTGGCGGTGAGTAGATAAGGGTTTCTGATCCCGAGCCGGAGGACGTGGTGGAGGTGTATGATTCTTCACGGTGTCGTCGCGGGTGGTAGGCGGTCTCTTCAAAGTTGACGGATTTGCGCTTGCCCTCTGTTGGCGATAACTGTTCACGGGTCGAGATTAGCACAATATAGCGGTACGAGAGACACGCAAACTCACGTTCGACCCTTCCTGTACACGCCCATTCACGGTCCACCCCTGGACAAACACCCGCTTCTCCTCGTCCGACGGCCGGGTCACACCGATACCCGGCCTCCTCACCACCGCTGCACCATCGATGCCCGGCACCGGGTCCTCATGATGCGTCCTCTCTGGTAGCTCGATCGGCGTCCCGCCATCCGAGATGAACATTGCTCCGAGGTCGGCGACGAGCGCCGGGTCTTGTCCCTGGGGTGTTGCGTGTAGGTTTGAAGCCTTGCGCAAACGTCGCGTTGGTGGGCTGCACGGGTCGTTTGCTTTGGAGGCGATCACCATCTCGGGGACGCCCATCGTCAACATCGATAGGTCCGGTATCGGGATCGTGCTTGATGTTTTCCGGTTGAGCGATACGCGCCTGTCGAGTCGGTATCCATGGTGGATTCGCGGGTCGTGCTGGTTGTTGTTGCCGCGTGTGGATGGGGAAGAAGACATGGCGTGGCTGAAGACGAGTAGGTGGCGGTGAGGCCTTGTGAGGTGTTGCCACTGATATAGGCAAGTTACTGTAAGGATCGACCTCTATCTACGCACAAAGGGAAGCGATAGAACACTACCTCGGGCTGAAACCAACCCTGATTGCCCGGCAGGACGCTCCCTTCGCAACAATCGATCCAATTTGATGCGATTCCCACTTTGATTCCCGCGGCAAAACCCGTTCCGCAGTACACTTTGCAGCTGGCTGACGAAATTGACGAAATATCAACAAGCGCTTGTGTTCAATGTGTCGCGTCGCGCGTCGAACGTACTGTAGACTCACAAACGAACAAACGACCGTTTGGGTTGGGTAGCTGGTTGGGTTCTGGAAATAATTAACTACACGAGCTGCCTGCAAAACGCACACACCAGCAAAGGCACCTCGCTCTATGCCGGATAGATCTCTGTCTGCCCCGTCGCCACCTCCCTTTCTGCTGGAATCCACGGACCTCGGCCCACGGGACAGTCCAAAGGCAGCGGGTCCTGCCGTAGGATGAGATAGCGAAGTGATAGCGATAGCAATGAGAAGCGAAGGCAAGACATCCTGAGAGCTTGCAGAGCTGTCGCAGCTGCTGTCGCGAGGCCGGATTTTATGCTTTGATTCGCGGATGACTTGAGAAAGGGGTACGGCAACCTCCATGTACAAAAGATACGGCAACGACGAACAAACGTACCCCGGCACGATAATCCAATTCCTGCCGTAGCGCGCTCCATACAACCCAAACTAAAGATACCCGCCTACACACGATACACCAACCCTTCATCAATCATGACCTCGTTCCCCTCGCTCATCCGGTCCAGCACCTCGCGCGCCTGCACGCTCCCGAACATCTCGTCCGTGCTCAGGCCCTCGTTGACGAGCGGGACGAGTTCCGCAATGGGGATATAGTCTTCGTCCGCCCACGCAGAGGAACTCCAGACGGCGGAGAGGCGCGTGCGGAAGAGTTGTAGGCTGCAAGGGGTCAGCAGTGGTATGCGTTATAGCAGAAAAGCGTGCTCACCGATCGGAAGAGAGTCCCTGTTGGCCGTCCTGCATCGGCGCATCCTCTGCAGGAGGAGCCTGCACCTCGGGCGTCTGACTCGGCATCTCCATCCGCTTTGCCTTTTCCGCCGCCCGCGCCGCCCGCGCCTCCGTCTCGGCATTCACCACCTCCTCCCCTTCCTCCTCTTCACCCTCGGCATCCTCCTCCTCCTCGCCCGACTCGGACCCGCTGCCCGAGCCGGCACGTCTCCGGCCGTTCTTGTCCAGCTTTCGGCGTTTCCGGTTCTTGTCCGCCTTCAAGACTTCCTTGAACAGCGCGAACCGGAGGATTTCCTCGGCCGCCATGGCATCCCGTTCGTCGACTTTGGAGGAGAGGCGGGCCTTGGCGTGTGCCGTGGCGAGACGGATTAGGGTCTCGAGCGTACGTGCCGTCAAGGGAGAGGTCTACACGAACATCAGCAAAGTCCTGTCCCACGTCGACGCGACTCACCCTCTTCTGATTCCCGGCGAGATCATCATTCCGCAACGCCGAATACACATTCACGATCCAATCCGCCGCGCCCTGGGTCAACACGGGGTGGATCCGGTTCTTCGCATACTGGATGTACTTTTTCACGAACCCGATCGAGAGGACCTCCTTCTTCTTGCCCGTCTGACGGCCGCGCGAGCTATGGGCGACACCGCCGTGCAGGAGCGGGTTGTATTTCTCAAAGACGGGCGTTTCCTGCACGCGGGCCTCTTGTTCGTCGCCGCCGACGTCGAGGTTTTGCACGAGGTTTTCCACGGCGGGCGTGCCTGCGAGCGTGATCAGACCATGTCATTTTCCTGACGTCCGTGCGACTCACCTTCCTCGACTCCGGGTTGCAGGTACATGTGCATTCGCAAGACGTGTTCACTGATCGCGCGATCCCTCTGCTCGTCCGTGTCGTCCGTAACGACGAACAGCAAATCGAAACGCGACAGCAGCGAATCCGGCAACGCGATGTTCCTATGCGGGTCCTTGTGCACGTCGTACTAGACCCCATCGTCAGCACAATCTCCCAAACGTCCCGTACAGAGGACTCACCTGCCCGTAAATCGGGTTCGCCGCCGCAACGACACTACACCGCGCATTCAAACTCGTATGAATTCCCGCCTTGGCGATCGTCACCGTCTGCTGCTCCATGACCTCGTGGATCGCGACCCGATCGACGTCGGACATTTTATCGAATTCGTCGATACAGACCACGCCCCGGTCGGCGAGGACCATGGCGCCCGCTTCGAGCCGTCGTTCGCCTGCGCACGGAGTGAGCGTGAGTGATTCACGGACAGGAGATGGACGTACCGGTATCCTTGTCCGTCGTCACGGCCGCCGTCAAACCGACACCCGAGGAACCCCTACCGGTGGTCGCGATCGCCAGCGGCGCGGTATTCAACACGAACCGCAGCATCTGACTCTTGGCCGTCGAGGGATCACCGACCATGAGGATATTGATATCGCCTCGGATGTGCGTCCCGTTCGCGAGGTTTTTCTCCTCTCCGCCGAGGAGGAGGAGCAGGATGGCGGATTTTATGTAATCCGAGCCGTAGATGGAGGGCGCGAGGGACTGCGAGAGCAGATGGAAGATGTTGCGTCGTTTGGAGAGCTTGTTGATCGCGCGGATATCGTTGTCGGTCAGCGTTGCTTGGGCGATACCTCCTCCGGCCTTGGAGGAAAGCAAAACGACGTTGTTCGTGATCATTTGGGTGCTGCGAAAGAACGTGAGTTTCCGCTGTGACACCTCATAGCGCCTTGACTCACCTAAAACCACGACTGCCCTGCCCACCCCCGGAACTCTTGTACACGCCCACCAACTGAATCCTATCCCCAGGCTTACACGCATCCACCAAATCATCCGCCAAAACAACCTCTATACTCCTCGGCAACTGCCCCGCCGGCGCGCGCTCCGGCATCTCCTGAATACTGACCGTCTGGTGGTCGCGGAACGTACTCAGCCCAAACTCCATCTGGACCGGGTTCCCGTTCCCGTCGTCTTTCGGGATGACGGTCGTGCTCGGCCCGGAGAAGCCCGAGGCGGAGGAGGCGTTGATCGTCTGGCTGTCTTGGTACGTGCGGGAGTGGAATGCGTGCGAGTGCGGGGCGTAGTGGATTGATCGGAGCATCTTTGGACGGACGAGGGAGCCTAGGGGGGCGAGGCGTTGGTATAAGTCGGAGGAGAGGAAAGCGGACGAGGAGACGTACATCGCGTGACGATTCCTTCGAGACTGACCATCTTGCCGATCTGATGAGACCGCAGTGTTCGCGGGTTACAGTGCTGCTGTCCAAAGGAACCACGCAGGCCGATGTGGACTACACACGGAATCAGTATCCTCCAACAGCGTGAGATAGCCAAGGTCGGACGACGTACATTCTTTCCCCTGGATATCATGTCGATTCGGCTCGTGGATGTTGGCGATGAGCTGCTGCAACGCGCCCTCGAACGCGGGAAGGAACTGCATCGGCTGAAGCAGTAGCCTACACCGGACTCCGATCAGCTTTGTCTCAACCTTTATCAAGCCTTCGCCGGGACTCACCCATCCGCATAGCTCCTGTCGTAGTCCCGCAAATCATCGATATTCACGATCAACCTGTTCTCATCCCTATCCAGCATCCGCTTGACGGCGTCTCTGTAGTTGTAATCATGTCGCGGGGACTATAACGCAAGAGATTAGTCTTGCCCTGAGTAATGAGAGAAGGCGAGGAGGACTCACCTCGTCGTCCAGGAACTCCAAGAATTGCCGGATACGATCCTTCAACAGGTCGTCGGCGAGGGCGGGGATAGCATCTTGCGTCGCTGTAGGTGGGGCTACGATATCGTCCATCTTTCAACTGGTTTGATACTGAAAGAGGATGAGGGACGAAGAGGGATTGCGTTGAACGTTGGAATAGAGAAAGAGAAGAGAAGCGGAAAGAGAAGAAGGCCGGCCATTGTCCCCTGTACGCGACGCGTTTTCCCATACGCGTCTAGCGCAGCCAACATGGAAGCGCAAGCGGTAGATGAGGGTGAGACAGTCATTTACACCATGCTCTTCCTCTTCCGATAGAGGAAAGCTATGACACTGGCGTTGATCAAGAGTCCACCCGGATGCCCTTGTGTGGCCGAATCTGGGTACAAGACCGGCTCAGACGAAGCTCGGGCCTATTTCGTCGTTGACGGCAAGACACCTCGATGTCTCGTGCGGGATCAGTGACACGGACGTCCTCGAAGACAATCAGCAAGCACAAACAGTCAGCCGCATTCGCCGTCGGCACGCTGTGTCAAGGGAGACCGCAGGCCACACGGGACTAGCGAAGGAATGGTGAGAGAGATCATTTCGACCAGAAGGGGGAGGGCTCTGTGGCGATGGCTCGTCCACAGGAAAAGGAAAGAGGGGTACGCCAGGCGTCAATGGTGGGGCGTTCCTGTGGGGAAAATGAAGGTAAGAATGATCCGCAACTGCTACGGCTTCCGGTCAAGTCGCCCGAAACGCATTTCCAAGCCCCGTCGTAAGTTCCCTCCTTTCTCATCGTGTGTACGGACTGCTGTGAGACCGGATGGAGACTCCTGGATGCGTTGGAGGAGTTGTGGATGTGCGATGGTGATCGTGAATGCGCCGAAGCGTCAACTCGTCGGGAAGCGAATGACGCGTTTGGCTACGGATGCGGTATTGGCCGGCGGCAACATCTGGGATGGAACATGTCTTCAGCAAGCACGCTGCCCCTCTCCTGACTCTCCTTCAGGGGCGGCTCGGCGATCTTGCGCCGATGGGCAATAGAAAACGAACAGCGCCCGGAATAGCTCGACGTATGCTGTGCTGCTTCCGGTCGAAGTGCAGTCTTCGTGGGCCTTTCCCTTGGAAGCCCTCTTCAGCCGTTGGACAGAAACCGGGGAGGAGGCATGTTGGACTTCACAGGGGACCGGAGCAAGTGTGTCCTTGCGAAGCGGATGACGGGCTTCGTCGATCGTCGATTGATCCGGCGCAGGTAGCGTTATGAACGAGACATACGGGTCTGCAGAAGCAGCCTGGACCGAGCTAGTTGATGTGATATTTCATATGCATTCAAGAGCTATACCATGAATGCCTCCCTTTAAGCGCTACCATACGCCTCCCGTAGCAAGTCCTTCAACTTCCTCGGCTTGATCTCCGGGAACCGCTCCGTCAACGAGCCCTTCACATCGAGATCCACTGCGCCGCACTCAAACAAGATCCCAAAGGCCGCGAAGAACCCCTGGAGCATCGGCTTGGGGAAGAACGCATACAACGCCGGGTGGGAGGGAAGTTCCGTGATCTGTCCGGCTTGCAGCTTCTCCATCGAGTCGTGGACGACGGTGAACTTCTTGCCTTTGGCTTGCTCGGCGAGGTGGACGAATTCGGTGAGTGTGACCTTGTCGCCGATGATGGTGGATTCCTTTTCCCATTTCGGGAGACCTTGCAGAGCGACGACGTACTTGGCAATGTCAAACGTGTGGGTGAAGGCGACAGGTACGTCACCGGACCCGGGGATGGCAGCAAAGTCGTTCGGGATGTCCAGGAAGAGTGCCATGGGGTCCATGTACGACTTGACCTGCGGCGCGACAAAGTAGTCGGAAAAGTAGCCGTTATACAAAGCCGTGTACTCTAGCGAGGTGGCTTCGAGGGCGCGAAGTACGGCGAGCTTGCCTTTCCCGGGCGGGAAGATCTCCGCCAGCCTGGACAGGGGTGGTCAGCGTCATGTTGAAGGTGTAGTCGAGGACAGGTCCTCACACTTCGGTCATCTTGATACCCCAGATACTAGGGATGTACCTCTTGGTCGCCGTCGATCTATCCGCGGCGTGGATCAAGCTCATCTCGGCAGAGACATCGCCCATCGAAGTGATCGTCGAGATAACGGTGTCGACCTTGTTCTCCTCGAGGGCCTTGACGAGCGAGTCGACATTCGTGTAGTCGACGGCGATAAAGGGGGCTCCGATGGCTTTTTGCTTCTCTTCGTCAACCTGAGGGAGGCAAGTCAGTGCGGCCAGACGGTAAGAGCCACTATCGATGCTCACTCCTCGGGCGAGAATCAAGACTTGGTACTTCCCGGCCGCGACGAGAGCCTCGGCGATGGCTCGACCCAGGTGTCCGGATCCTCCAGCGATAGCGATGACGGTCATGTTGCGGTTTCTAAATGTTTCTAGGTGCGGAAAGATGGCGAATACGTTGCGGATGGTCCGATGGCATCGTGTTGAGGAGCTGGCGGACCACCAAACGGTGGGCTACCTTATACCGCCAACAAATTGCGACCCGTGCTGCTTACCTACAGCGGTATTAATCAAGGTGCCCCTCCCCGTACATTAGCTTATGCAAGGCTTACCGAGACGACGGGTTGCTGGATAAAAGCGACGTGCAGGACTCAGCAATAGGGAGCTGCCATGCATGTTTTCGGTAGACTACTATTCTGAGCTTGCAAATGTTGAGGACCGCGCGCGCTCATGATTCAGATTCATCATCATCAGTGACGTGAGCGAGCATTACTAAGGACGAGAAGTCGATAGTGGTCTGTGAGTCTGCTAGACCAGTTCGGCTACCTGCTCGTGGTTCATTAGGCTTCCGCCGGTCCTTCCTCGTCGATCAAACAGGATTGCGGTCTTGCGGACGATTCGCGGTCGAAATAGGCGCGCGGTGGCGCGCGACGTACCGGGCCCGACTTGTAAGCCTGGCCGCATCCTACAAGCTAGAACTTTAACTGGCACCCTGCTGTCCAAGCTGGAAACTTGAAAGAAATGAAGAAGGGCAGACCCCGTTTTCATGCAGCTATGCGAAATTCCTTGGACCATTTCTTAGTGTATGATACAACCGTTCTACATGATGTGCGACTATCTCGCCTTCGTACATGTTACAACCGCAATCCTTCCACCCCCTCGTCCTGAACTGAAAGCCGCTTACAACCTGCTTAGACCTTGTATCGGAACCCAGGATGCTTGTTTCCGAGCTTGTAGGCTTCGTCCGGACGCACGCTTTCGAGATACTTGTCGTAATCGCCTCTTTCTCGCTTCTTGTTGTTGGCCTTGACGAAGAGGATAGTCCCTAGGGCGAGGCAGAAGCATGCTATTGCACTCGCGAGGTTGAGAGAATTCGCTTTTGGAAGGAGCGGGAGGCAGGGGTGAGTGAGGAAGCCATGCCAAAGCATCTGAACAAGTCTCACCTGCCGGGTATCCATTGCCTGTCGAAATTTGAAGAAAAAACGCGTTAAAACGAGCAACGATAGGCTTCAGACGAGCAACGTACCCTTCTTGGCGTCCGCAGGCAAGAAGCTCCAGGTCGAGATCAGACCTCCGCTGCAAAAGAGCCATGAGTAAGCTCTCTTCATCGGCCAAACCACATTGCAACGCGATTACATACCAATTTCCCATCATGACAACCCAACCTAGCGCGGCGGCCCTACTCGTGTCACTTGCGACATTGATAGCTGCCCAACTGGTACACATAGGACCTCCGATGAACGCGCCTGATATTTGGGATCGACATTAGCGCTGACGGTCAAGTTGGGGAACAACGCTCTCTTACCTGACATGGCGAAGAAGAGAGACACGTATCGGGCGGTGGTGTTCTTCGTGGCCAGGAAGATGGCAAAGCCGGTTGCGACCATCGGTGCGGCGATACACAGGAACAATCCTCGCTTCTTGATTCGCATGGAGATGTACGGGAACTATGGAGAGGCGAATGCATGGTCAGCACGTGACCGCCTCCTGCGCCCTATCGCTACTTACGACAAGCGTAAAGACAGCGCCGACGACGTAAGGCGGCACGGTAAAGAGCTGTTGATGCACCGTCGACTTGGTCGGGAAGATCGTTCGGACGATGGTGGGTGTGAAGAAGGCGAGACCTTGCACGGTGATGTTGTTCAATAAGAAGATCAAACCGATCGTTAATGTGGTCGGGGCGAGGATGCCCTGCTTGATGGCTCGGGTGTTCAGCTTGTCCAATACCTCGGTCGCGCCGACTTGTTCTCGCTTGATTCGGGTGATGGCCAGGTCCTTTTCCTCTTGCGACAACCACTTAGCGGTCTCAATTCGGTCGGTCATCAAAAAGTAGGAGGCGATGCCGATAATGGTCGTGATGATACCCTCGATCAAAAAGATCTGTTCCCATCGGTGTACCGATCCGATGCCGTCGATCTTGAGGATGCCAGAGGCAAGCAGTCCACCGAAGGCACCGGCTAGCGGAGCGCACACTATTGGACAGTATTATGAGCGGCAGGTCCGTCAGCACGCTCTGACCAACGTACCGATATACATTGCGATTCGGAAAGCCAATTCGTCCTTGGTATACCATCGAGACAGGTAGTACGAGATACCGGGAAGCATACCTAGAGGATCGTTAGTCGAGAGCGATCAATCGGGATCCGTCCAGTAGACATACCAGCTTCAGCGACACCGAGCAGGAAACGCACAGCGCAAGCCGCGCCGAATGAACGAACAAAGGCGAACGCGATAGAGAGGACGCCGAAGGTGATGGTGTAGAGGGGGATCGCTTTTCCGGGGCCGAGCCATTTAGTGAACAGGTTGGCAGGGATTTCGAAGACGATGTAGCTGGACGAAGGAACGCTTTCGGTTAGCTACTGACAACGGAATACAGGCTTTGACTTCACTCACGAAACATAGAACACTGATTGACAGGCGACAGCTCACGTTAGCCGGGGCACTCGTCTGAACACTAGAAGACTTACTTGACAGCAAGATGTTATAGTCGAAGCCTAGCAGCTTCAAATCCTTCTCCAGACCGGCTGAAGAAAGAAGGCCGTCAGCGATCAGCTTTTCATGAAACAGCTAGGAGACACACCTAGTCGAGCGTTACCGATGTTCGCTCTGTCGATGAATGCAAACAGGTATTGAAGGGCGACTATCGGAACGATGTACATGTCAATCTGCAGGAGAATGTCAGATGGCCCTTCTATGTGTGGGATAGGCTCAGCGGACACGGAACATACCTTGCGGGCCAGCCTCTTGCTTGCCACCTCGTCGATCTCGATAAGTGGATTACCTCGTTCATCCGTTGCAAGATGTCCGATAGCAGCGGCGTCGTGCAGGTCGACAGGGTGATGACCCTCATATTCGACGTGCGACACTTGCTCCTTTAGATCCACATCGTATGCCAGATTCGTCTTTGACATGGTTGTTCGGTTGATGTGGTGGTTGGCACAGTCGTAGATGATTGTTTGCCGTGTGATCCAACCAGGGACTCGCCAATCTTCAAGGGACATCCATGGTTATATACATCTTGCACGACAGTTCATCAGCCAAGGCTTTCTGCGCCCATCGACATTCCTGGATGCTAGGTGTCGGTCATTCGTGCAATTACGGTCAGCTCGCTTTCTGTGGGTACTTCTGCTGGGCGGGACGGTGACTCTCTTCGGGAGCATATGTGCGGACAAACCTTCTCGACCGCGGCCCCGTGGTACTCCAATTTGGAGAAGCGGGGTAGGCTCTGGCGAAATGGGCTCGAGATGGTGCTCCTGTTTACAGGCGTATCTACGTGGACGAGATAGAGCTCCTTGGCTGTACAGATGCTGTACAACCAGCGTCTTCTGTGGATTTGACAGCTGTCACCACCTCGAGCTGTTTCAGAGCATTTGTGATCGACCCTGCGATCTCTCTTCAGGTCGTTGTGCTGCTCCTCGGTCTGCACATTCCAGTTACCCGGTATAGGCTAACCTGGCCAGTTCTACCGGTTTGCTGACTGCTTGTTCTGGACGCCGCGATCCCAAGCCATCTGCGTGATAGCTGCGTGGGTATACCGCAGTGGTCGCTGTAGAACACAGAGACAGGATGCAAAGGAGGAAGTCAGAAAATGATCCCGCTCGCGTGTCCGGCGCCTAGTCGTCCGCGTGCGGGATACTCACCCTCCTCTATCGCTCCTCTATCGGTATGATCACCAAGCTACACTACACACCACCCACTCATGCCGCACACGGGTCGATCCACTGTCGATCCACCCAATCTCGGCTCTTACCCGAGTGGTCTGTTGTGACAGCTTCGCCGATCAGTGTGAGTAGCCTGCAAGTACCTGAGCTCAGTAACCTCATAGGGTTGGTGGAATGACAATAATCGCTGCCACAATTGCGCGACAACAGCACCAAATCATCCAGCCGCAGACCCGCTGCAGGATCGCTGATCCGTTTATCACTCATCCCTACCTATCTCTCCGGGAAGTGATGTCCCAGAGCTCCGAGAGAACAGTACCCTTGTCCCTTAGAGTTCGCCCACCATGAATGAAATCTTGTGGTCACCGTCACGTGAATCGAGTAACCTTTCATGATCTAGCAGTGATCTGGCTGTCAATCTGGCTGTCAATCTGGCTGTCATGTCGGACAGCTAGTTGTCTACTGTAGTTGTCTAGTTGTCTAGTTGTCGTTGTCAGTCACAAAGTAAACAATCCCGGATGCCAAGATGCTTGCTGGAGATTATATTACAAGACTACAAGGTCATGCATCCTCAAGGAAGAATCCTCAAATCATATCCGTTCATGGACTGTCCTCGCTTGACCACGGTCGAACTTCCTTCCCTAACCTAAACAGCTCAGAACCCATCGATGGTAGCCATGAAGCAAGAGACAACGCACTTCAAATACCCAGTCGACGACGTCATCGGCAAAGGATGTATCAACGTCTGTCGGAAACCCTGCTCTTTCAATGTTGCAGTCCCATCCTCAAGCCCAACAACATCCCGGATGGTCCTTCAAGGTGACATGAGTATGAGCGTCCATCTTAGTCGATGTCACAACGGAAAATGGCGCGTGCACTCAAAGGTATCAAGATGTTGATCCCGAGGATTCCGAAGACGACGCGTTTGGCGATTGCGCGGGCACGGAGAGCTTCATGCTCAACGTAATGGAGCGGGATCAGTGAGAGGGAGTACTGTAAAGGATGTTGGTGCGTCGGTGCCGATGTCGGATTATGGGAGTCGGTCCGTGGAGATTGGCTATCTGTGAAGATGTGAGTAGCAAGAACGAAGTGGTGCATGGTGCTGATCTGTGTTGTAGTATCATTGAGAGATTCTCTGCGCATGCTGAGTAGGCGAGGCTCTGAAGGCCCCGTGGGGCTGAGCTGGCCGTCATCACAGGATTGTGAAAGGGCTGATTGACCGTTCATTTGCTCACGGTAAGTCACGATGCACTGTATCCGTCACTCAAGCTGATCCTTGTGTGTTCTCCAAGCTCGTCCGGGACGAGATAGCGAAAGTCGGCAACTCGTCGGGTCTTCGAAATGTTGGCGCTCTCCGAAATGGTCGACGCGGACAGATCCCTCGATGGAAACGGTGGATCGGCCGTTGCAAGGTGCCATGTAGGAAAGAAGGGGATATAATAGGATTCCACTTCTGTGAGGGACGTCGCAGTGCGCTCAATGCATGTCGCTGATGTGCTGCCGTCTCGTAGCTCTTGCTGTCGTGTCTCAAGGCCCAGATCACAAGAGGCTTTGTCGACTTGCTACAGCAGCACGACCGGATTTCCCAGAGCAGCATGGCTCCAGACGGAAGTCGTAACATCCGGCCAGAGATTGCTTGGGTGGATGAAAGATTGACAGTGTGATAGAATTCGGTTAGTGAGGGCTCGTAGATCTCCGGTGATGATTCTTAGCTGACGCGAACTCCTAAAGACCCGGATGACGGAGACTACCGATGACGAGGCGCCAGCGGGCCACGGCGACCTGTGATGGTCGGCGAGCACATCAGGGACGCGACTCTCTAATTGCGATTACGCGCGGTACAGCCGTACTGCTACATCGTGATCTGCAGGACGGCGCACGTTGCGGAAGCCGGCGAGATATCAGTACCGCACTCCTATGGCGCTTCGCCGCAAGAAACTCCAGCACATTCCGGTGCATGACGCCGCAACGCGAGTAAAGAGGGGAACTGGCGAACGATGTAGTCGCACGCAGCAGACGACGAAGCTTCATCGCAAGTAAGGTGAGTACAATCTTTGTCGCATCGACGCAAAGGAAAAGGTCAGCAACACCCTTTGACAGGGCTCCCTTTCGGCGGTTGACTCTGCGCGCGGGTCGAATGCCTCTTCATCTCCCCGATCCGAAGCTGAAGGTAAGTGTAGTCATGGGGCATCTTTACTTCCCAGCATGGCAGAAAAGGGGATATGTCATAGCCCATGACATCAATCAGCCTGCCTGATCCCACTTCTGCGAGAAGCGCTGTGTAAGGGAGATGGACACCGTGCGGACGGAGACGAAGTAGTGCAAGGAGGATTGGCATGGCGATGCTTTTGATTACTGATTGCCATTGCTTCTGCGTGAGGTTTGGTCACTTTAGTAATTATAGCTTGGTCATTGATGACGCGTCAAGCAATCGATATCTCAGCAATTCACAGCTGAGGGCTGAAGGGAATAGCCTTCTGGATATAGTCCTTTGTTCTACCACTTCACCACCCATCATCTCTATCGACCATATGAGAGATGTTGGTCAGTATTCACACAGTCGTTACGAAGCGACACGAACGTAGCGAAGCCGTTGGCAGACCCGCACGAACATTATCGACTGTTTCTTGCCGTATAAAACGCAAGGTTCGCCAGCATCGTTACCAACATGTCGTCCTTCAACATCCTATCCCAATCGCCTGATCGATCTTGATAGCCTCCATGCCATTCAACCGCCGCACAAGCCCAACATCCGAGCAACATGACTGTCATCGCTATCGCTGGAGGAACTGGAAAGCTAGGTCGTGCCATCGCCGAAGCTATCGTCGCGGATGGGAAATACCAAGTATTGATCTTGGCTCGTCAGGTGAGTGGATTCGGCCATGGCTGTATATTTCCACTAACCTATCACCTCAGATCGATGAGGTCAAGCAGAAGGAAATCGGCGCCACCTTTGTGGTTGCCGACTACACCACTGTCGAGTCGCTTGTCAAGGTTCTCGAAGACAACAAGATCAACACCGTCATCTCTACCATGCACGGAATGGGGACGCTGGACTCCGAACTCATCTTGATCAAGGCGGCGGACAAGTCGAGCGTTACCAAGAGGTACATCCCTAACATCTGGGGAGCCCGAATGACCGAAGAGTAAGTCTTCTTGTGACACCATGGTCGTATCCGGCGCTTGAAGCTGACCACACACTCCTTTAGGATCGCAAAGTACTTCCCTCCCGGCCCTGGCAAGCTTGAAATCCTTCGAGCCGTCGAGGCCACGTCTCTCGAATGGACCGCCGTCCTGAACGGCTACTTTACCGACTTCTTTGTCGCCCCAAAGGTTAAAAGCTACGCCCTTCCCATGTCCGTCGCCGTCGACATTCCCAACGAATTCGCCGCCATTCCCGGCTCCGGTGACGTTCCTGTCGACTTTATCTACACCTTTGACATCGGCAAGTACGTTGCCGCCTTGCAAGGTCTTCCCAAGTGGGACAAGGAATCCGTCATCGTCGGCGACCAAATGACGCTGAACGAGCTCGTCAAACTCGCCGAACAAGTCAAGGGCAACAAGTTCACCGTCGTTCACGACTCGATGGACAAGCTTCGATCCGGCGAAATTACCGAACTCCCCTCGCACTCGCCCTTGTACCAGTACTACCCCAAGCCGGTCTTGCAGGCCTTCTTCGCGTCGTTCGAGGTCATGTTCGAGGAGGGTGCCTTCCATCACGACATCAAGGGTTCGTTGACGGAGCGATTCCCGGAGATCAAGCCTAGGACGGTCAAGGAGTTGCTGGAGGAGGCGTATGGGAGTGCTTAAGGGGGGAGTAACTGTCCTGCGGTAGAGCGCTGTTGAGTTGTAGCTTTTTTGACCCATGCTTCTCGGATATCTATTGTCATTCATCACAAATCGCTTCCGCTCATGCTTCGTTCGCTTCGAGGTCGAAAGATGACGGTTCGATAATGACTAGAGAAGCCTTTTCTGTCGAGCCTGGGACGAGCTCACCCTCCCTGTGACACTGGAAGTCCTGGGAGTCAGGACATCCAGAGACGACGGACGACGGATCTCCCCGCCTGCCGTTCTTGGCTATGACGGATATCCACTCTGCCCAAATGATGGTGAGAATGGGACAGATTCCAAGCAGCTTCCAAGTCTAGAGCAATGTACTGCGCTGCACGACTGCAGATACGTTGCCTGATGCTGCATGGCCGCTCGGCAGGAGAGATTGGCAAAGCGGGATCGTCCACTTCGGGCCGGTATGAACCGACGTCAACGAGGGCTGAAACTTGGGTATACTGAATTGAAATTCCGGTCGAGGTACCGTTCAGGCCTTCAGGCCCACAAGGATCCGGAGCGAGTCTATCGAGCTAAAATGTGGGGCATCCATATCCAGCAGACATCAGCCAGACATCCAGCATTCCTCTCGTCCTGCACCAGGAACGCAGACCCAACCACCTTCGGCTTGGTGATATTCGTCTCGATTCCGGTATGTTCATCGACGGGCCATTTGCCAATGCCACCTGTACGAGCTAACGGTTGTTCACCCGAAGCGGTAGTCTTTGGGATGTCTACTCAGCTGCCCGGGTCGACCGGTAGTTATATAAGTAGGACCTTGATTGCGTGATCCTTGTAAGCCTGTCTCCTCAAGGCGCGAATCGAGGCGTCACTGACCATTCACCATGCCCAACCTAGCCACACTCTCCCTCGTTCTACTTGCCGCAACGAGCGCCGCCGCCTGGAAAGATCAGTGCGAAAAGTTCACCGTCCAATCCCCCAATGGCATTCAACTCGTCAAGGCAACCTACTATGACGCCAACGTCCTCGTCAATATCACCACTCCGCTGCAGAGTATCACGTCGTCCAAGCTGCCTGCATTCTGTCGGCTTCAGCTCAACCTTACGACCAATGCTGCAACCGGAAAGCATGCCTATTCGGAGCTATGGTTGCCGGATGCCTGGAATTCTAGGACGTTGGGCTTTGGGAATGGAGGATGGAGCGGAGGAGGTCAGTGGATGTCCCTGCTGGATATGTCGATACGAGTCGTTGCTAATCCCGTCACTTCCGCTGTGTAGTCCCCGTCGCCGATATCGGCTTGAATGGTGTCCTCCAGGGCTACGCCGGCTACGGAACGAACACCGGTACGTCATGACTCCACTCGCTGACTTGACCGGCGTCCTGACCGCTTGAGCTTCCTTTAGGCCACGACTCGCCATCCCGAGACGGAACGTGGGGTGGTCCTCGAAACGACGACGCCATTATCGATTTTGCATATCGAGCTTTGCATGTCACTACTGTCGTCGCCAAGCAGCTCACGGCACAGTACTACGGTTACGCCCACACCAAGAGCTACTATCTGGCCTGTTCGACTGGAGGACGACAAGGTATCAAGGCGATGGCGGCCTTCCCGGAAGACTATGATGGTGTTGTGTAAGTCTCCGGAAGATCTTACTGCGTTCGCACCTAACCTTCATATCGCAGCATCGGTTCTCCCGCCAATGCCATGGCCCGACTTCAACCCTGGTCGATCCACCAAGGCCTGAACGTCCAGCCTGTCAATTCTTCCCGATGGATTACACCGCAGCTGTGGACTGTCATCCACAAGGCCGCTTTGGACCAATGCGATCAACTTGATGGGGTACGTAAACACAGAGTTGAAGGCGGTCCCCACACTGACCGTATGCCAATAGGTGAAAGACGGAGTGATTTCTAACCCGGCGGTGTGCGAGTAAGTTGGACGGTTCGGTAAGGCGTTTGACGTGGTACTGATCGATTCTGACAGCTTCCGACCAGAACTCTTGACCTGTCGACAAGGCAGCAACACCAGCGAGTGCCTCAACGTCGACCAGCTGGATGCTCTGCGGAAGTTGTACAGCCCGTACCTCGACGCCGACCAGAACTGGATCTTCTCAGGCTACGTGCCAGGCGGAGAACTTGCATACCCCACTGGCCTCGCGACGGCGCAGCCATTCCAGATCTCCACTGACTACTACAAGTACTTTGTGCTAAAGTGAGTCTGACATTTAGATTCATGGAATCCTGTTGCTGACTAGTTGCGAAGCGACACCACCTGGGACTTCCGCACGTTGAATGCTTCAACGATCGATTTGGGCATCAAGCTCAACCCTGGTCAGATGGACGTTAGTCTTGACTCGGTTATGCTTTCCTCGCTCAATCGGCTGACCTGTTCCCCTTAACGTAGACAAATGTTCCCGACCTGACCGCCTTTTTCGCCCGAGGTGGCAAAGTCATTCAGTACGTCGGATGGAACGACCAGCTGATCTCGCCGGGGAACAGCGTAAGTACACCAAGTTCGTGCTATACATCCTCCTGACAGTGTCGGTTGACACAATGACAGATCAAGTGGTACAAGGACGTGTACGCTTACACCCTCGCCAACTCGAACCTCGACCCGAATGAGCATTTCAAGTTGATTACCGTTCCTGCCATGACCCACTGCAATGTCAGTAGCTTACAAGAGCCGACCATGGGGCCGTTCTGACTCTTAGTTTTCCTCTTGCAGGGCGGCGAAGGCGCTTGGGTCTTTGGCGCAGCGGGGCAACGATCCACGGCGCCTCCTCTTCAGCCGGGATCGCGATACGATGTTCAGGCTGCCATGGTCGACTGGCTGGAGAACGACCGGCCCGTTGACTATATCGTTTCCACGAAATACAAGAATGACAATGCCACTGCTGGAGTCAGCTTCACGCGCAAGCTTTGCCCGGTAGGTTGTTGTGGTCGAACGCGTGGGGATACTTGCGAGCTGATCAACGGTGTGTGACTCGCTTTACAGTATCCTCAGCAAGCAGTCTATCAAGGAGGGGACCAGAACACGGAAGCGTCCTTTGTGTGCAAGTAGCTGGAAGTGTTAGGAGGTGGTGCGATCTTCAGTTGGAATAAAACGGTATAGTCCGGAAACAGGTCATAATGCAAATCATAGTAAGAAAAGGGTTACAACAACGGTATCGCCCACTGTAGTCCCGCAGTAGAGCAATATCAGATGAACATGTATTCAGGTTCAATGGAAGCGTGGCAAGGACGGTCCCTCGCACTCCGCTGCGGAGTCCTGTGTGAGTCTAATATGGAGATCTTTGAGTTTGGCTTCGGTCAGTTCAAGTGGCGCAGCTGGAAAGGCCTACAGAGCTGCTCAGAGCTGTTTCTGCGCGCGCGCGTGGGCTATGCATAGAGGCAACGAGCTCCTCAACGCAACACAGTCGCAACTTGCTGCTCAGCTGCCCCGTTGATCGCCGTTTCCTGAATCATGAGTCATGACCTCGAGGTCTTAGCGTTTGACAGTTGACTTGAATATCGGCCGCGGCTCTCATCGCTGTCTTTCAGCATGTCTACTATAACTTCTGCTATCGACACCTTCGGCCCTACTATCCTGATCGGCGAATTATTGAGACTCGACCGGACCGCCGACGTACACCACTCCGCAAGTTCTCCGCTCTCCGCGAGTCGTGCTAGCTGCCCAGCTTCGAGCCTGGCCAGCTGTCTGCCCAGTTCGCAAGTACACCCGACTGCAGAGCGTCCGATTGGCACCTCCGATTCTCGTACACTCCCGCATTTCAGGGTTACAAGGCTCCGAACACCACCTCACCTACCTGGAGCGATGCCGAGCAACTGTATGCTCAGGCTTGGACGTATCAAACTCATATGCACTGGTCTGGACGGGACCTCGACGGAAACTCGGATCTACGTCTTCCTTATCCTAGCTGTCCTTCGTAGCAGCTCGTTCTGGTGAGCCTAAGGGAGAGCTTGCGGATGTCCGGATACTGAACTTCCCTAGTTGGTGTCCCCGAGTTGGATCCTGACCCCAGCAAGGTCTCCGACAGCGGGATGTCGCGCCCAGGGCTATATAATGCCACCTCGAAGCTACATCTATCGGTGCGTTTTACTCATTGACAGAGCCGCAAGCAAGACTTTCCGATCCTGACCTTGATCATGCGCAACCTAGCTACACTCTCCCTTCTTTTGCTAGGCGCGACAGGCACGGCGGCGTGGAAAGATCAATGCGAGAAGTTCGCCGTCAAGTCGCTCGACGGAGTTCAGCTCATCAAAGCCCTCTACTACGACGCCAATGCCTTTGTGAATCTCACCACGCCGTATCAAAGCATCAGCACATCGGACCTACCTGCGTTCTGTCGCCTCCAGCTCAACCTGACAACCAATCCATCTACTGGCAAGACCGCCTATTCTGAGCTGTGGTTGCCGGATGCATGGAACACGCGGACACTAGGCTTCGGAAACGGTGGATGGAGCGGAGGAGGTATGGTCGATCCCTCTGCTTCTGCCCAGGTCACACCCGCTCATCCTGTGCGTTCCCCCCTCGTTCTGAAGTCGGAGTCGGGGATATCGGCTTGAATGCCGTCGGTCAAGGTTATGCGGGATATGGGACGAACACGGGTAAGCATGCTGGTCTCGAAACCCCGCGAAAAGCATCCTCTAATGACTCGAACTGCTTCTAGGTCACGACTCTTCGTCCAGGAACGGAACGTGGGGCGGTCCGCGAAATGACGAAGCCATCATCGATTTCGCCTATCGCGCTTTGCATATCACGACCGTCGTCTCGAAACAGCTCGTGGCGCAGTATTACGGACAGCCGCACAGCAAGAGCTATTACATGTCCTGCTCAACCGGAGGAAGACAAGGAATCAAGGCAATGGCAACTTTCCCGGAAGATTACGACGGGGTCGTGTAAGTCTCACGAGTCAGGATTGATTGTAGCCAAGCTGACCAGTATCTTGTATAGTATCGGCTCACCTGCGAACGCCATGTCCCGTCTGCTACCTTGGGAACTCCATCAGGGATTGAATGTGCAGCCTCTCAACTCTTCCCGGTGGATCACTCCCCAGTTATGGTCCGTTATCCATAACGCTGCTTTGGATCAGTGCGACGAACTCGACGGGGTACGGAACGCCGTACTCGGTATCTGGAGTGGCAGACTCATGCATGATTCTCCCTGTAGGTGAAAGACGGAGTTATATCGAACCCGGCGGAGTGCAAGTGAGTCGAATCGCACCTTGGTACGAGCTCCGGCATTATTGAATATTGACATCCAGTCCCGTGTTTGCTCCTGAAAGTTTCCGACCTGAACTTCTCACATGTCGACAAGGCAGCAACACGAGCGAGTGTCTGAACCTCGACCAGTTGGAGGCGCTCCGCAAACTGTACAGCCCGTACCTGGACGCCGATCAGAACTGGATCTTTTCGGGATACGTACCAGGAGGCGAGCTAGGCTACCCGGGCGGGTTAGCCAGCGCTGAACCATTCCCGATCGCGCATGACTACTACAAGTACTTTGTGTTGAAGTAGGTCCACCGCTCTCCGCCTTACCATGCATGACGTGACTGATGCGTCCCTCAGCGACACCACTTGGGACTATCGGACTTTGAATGCTTCGACGATTGATCTGGGCATCAACCTCAACGTAGGGCAAATTGATGTAAGCATTCACTATTCCCCATGTCCAAGCTGCAGAAATGACCTCGTTCCATGACAGACTAATGTACCCGACCTCACTGGGTTTTTCGCTCGAGGCGGGAAAGTGATTCAATATGTTGGTTGGAATGACCCGTTGATCTCGGCCGGAAACAGTGTAAGCCGCATGTACATTCCATGGGCTCATCATGCTGAGCTTCAAACGAATGCCCCAGATCAAATGGTACAAGGACGTGTTTGCGTATACCCTTGCCAATTCGAACCTTGATCCCAACGAGCACTTCACGCTGATAACTGTCCCGGCGATGAATCATTGTAGTGTCAGTTTCGTTCCGCCACTCATCCTGGTGGTCGGATGCTGACATCGTAGATTTTTGTTACAGGGAGGTGACGGCGCCTGGGTATTCGGAGCTTCTACACATCGGACCTACGCTCCGCCTCTGCAGGCGGGACCCAGATACGACGTTCAAGCGGCGATGGTTGCTTGGTTGGAGAACAACCGAACAATAGACTATATCGTCTCGACGAAATACAACAATGACCGGCTCTCTTCCGGAGTCAAGTTTACGCGGAAGCTTTGCCCTGTAAGTATTTCCTCTAACACATCATGGTGCGGGAGCTTAACATAAACGTGGTCTGCTCCTAGTACCCTCAACAAGCGGTCTACCAGGGCGGTGACCAGAACACGGAAGCATCGTTCGTTTGCAAGTAGGAAAAGGAACAGGATCAGAGGGGAAGTGAGAGTTGGGATTCAACGGAAGCGTTCTCGAAACAGTTCATAATACAAGTAAAAAATGGGCTTCAGCCGACCCGGCTGAATGGCAATAGGAGATGTGAACAGATTCAAAGTTAATACAGAATGAATATGGCTGCAGCTTGTTGGATGCAGCTTCGCTCCAGCTTTGGAAACTCTGGGCAGAAGCACGGTCGAGTTCCCTCTTTCCTGCAATAGCCTGTTGCCTTTACACTATCTCTTGACGACTTTGCGAAAGTCGTTGCCCAGACCCGCGAAACAAAGGCGATAACTTTGAAGGGTCTCGGGCTGGAGCGGCCTGAGACTCAGCGGGGTCTGGGCAAAGTCATGGGTGGTCTTTGCTTGGTGCTTGGAAACGAGAGCTGCTTCAGTAGCAGTCGTACTGAATCCAGAAGCTTGAAAACCCGCACGCAAAAGACAACGGGTGTGCTTCATATTGAAGAATGTCGGCATGCGATGGTTTCGCGTGCTGGTATCGAACAGCGGGATTTCTTCTGCTAGGTGGCTCTTCTACGATGCTGCAGCTTACCAGCACAGCGTGAAGGTCGCATCATCTCTCTCCGCGCTGAACTTTTTGTGGAGAGAGGAGAGCTCGCAACGTCCTAGTCAGAGGCTGTTCAGTCTTCCGAGAATGACGGTTTGAGGGAGGACTTCCGTGGACACGCCTCAGTGATCATCCCCGTGTCTTCACCCGCCCATATCGAATGCTAAGCGTCCGGTAGCAGCGGATATCCGTCAAAGAACCTTGTTGTCTCTCCCATGATACTACCCATACACCGACGAAACCGCCCGTCACGCTGCGTGATTGAGCATCAGCCTCTCACTCCATTCTCTCCGACTACGCCAAACCACGCAAGACCCGCAAGACCACCCAATATGATCGACGCCGCAGGCGGGACCTTGAACCACTGCGTGGCGACAAACGACCAGGCTGCGACGACACCCCACCATGGGTCCGATGTCAGTGGCCCTGAAGCGGTCGTTGGACCGGAAGAAGGTCCCGTTGGTGGTTGGTAGATGTAGCCAACTAGTGCGCCTCGTCAGCGCAGGTTCAAGATCTGTCCTGCGGGTCCTGCGGGACGTACCGAGGAATAATTGCCAGACAGCGACGTAAACCAGCCCCGAAGCCGAAGCATTCAACCTGTATCCCGTCTCAGCGCTAATTCGATCATCCGCCGCAGGACTCACCCTCTCAGGACACTCTTCACAGCCTCAATCTTCCGCCAACTATTATAGAGCGGTAACAAAGCCAGCTTCAACATGATCCCGGGCGAAAAGATCCCGAGCCATCCGAGGAATCCGCCGAGGACGGGCGAGGAGGGCAGGCAGAGGACGCCGAGGTAGACGGCGAAATTGAAGTTTGGTCCGGGGAAGGCTTGGAGGATTGCGAAGCCGAGCAGGAAGTCGCGTGAGGACACCTAGGGACGAGATGAACGGGAATCATTCGTGCAAAGTGGGGGAACGTACCCATCCTGAGGAGGGAAGATGGAATCAGTTCCCCGTTCAGATGATGTCATTCCAAGACTCACCATTCTCCACCGTATACCCTCTCAGAAGCGGAATAACCACCGGTCCACCCTACGTATCATCAGCACCTTGCCACGCCATAAACGAAAAACGTACCCCAAAGATGATGACACCCGCAATCACCATATTCGTCGTGAAATCCAACGCCCTCGGCACGGGCTTGACGGGGTACTTGCCCCTCAGCACGACGAGCAGGATGACGAGCGCGATAAACGTCCCGCCAAAGGTGTAGGCGACTTTTGTAGGCGGGACGAGGAGGCGCGTGCGGAGGCGTTCGTCCGAGGGTGCTGTTTCCGCCGGTGGAGTGGGGGAAACGGGGAGTACTGTACTGCGCTGGCGAAGGCCGCTTTCGACGCTTGTGTCTTTCCCGGGCTTTCCGTCCTCCTGCTCTGCCGTACTTGTCTCCCGAGTTCGGGCAAGCGGCGGAACAGCGACGTCCACGGGCGTACTCGGCACCGCCTGCAGCTCGATCGAGACATTCGTCTCTGGCGAGATAGTTGAAGACCGCCGGCGCCTCGGTCTCACGCGCGCGAGGAGCCGGTGCCGGAAGTCCCAGAGGAACGTGGTGATTCCGCCGGTGGCCACCAACACGGGATACATCTACCCTTCCTCCGCGTTAGCGACTGTCTTGACCTCTGAGGAGCCCGACTCACCCACGGCGCGTGATAGCAGATCCCGAAACTTGCGCTGCCGACGAGCACGACCCGACTGACGGGATCCGTCACGCTGGAGTTACTGAGTTGGTACGCAGCGAGCGCGATGAGGCCGACGGCGGAGGCGTTGAGGCCGGTCAAAAGCGCCAGCACGATGGGCGGCAGGGTATCGGGGAACGAACGAACCCCAGCTGCAAGGCCCGCCATCCCTGCTGCGCCCGGAATACTGGGCAACCACGCTATCAGGGACAAATAAGGGAAGGTGGGGGGGGGGACTCACGACCAGAACAGGAACGCCACGAGGCCACAGAGCATGCCCCCGCGCACGGTGGCGATACTGAACGCCAGCTGCGTGGAACCGGGCCCGGGGAGGGCGTTCCCGAGCGCGAAGAGGTCCGCAAAGGTGGTGCTGTCGACCCATTTCCGGTTCTCGACGAACCGGCGGCGCCTGCGAAGCGGAGAGCGTTAGAGTCTGCTACAGGTGGGACAGGGAAGGGCGTACAGAATGACGATGTGTGTGCCTGTACGACGTTGTATTAATGAGGTTCGCGAGGGATGCAAGGAAGTGCTCACCAGGTCCTCCGAACGCGGTGAAGCCGAGGTGCCAGAATCCTCTTACCGTCTCTGCGAGCCGTTCCGAGAGGGGCGGTAATGGGAAATCGGTCGACATGTTGCACGAGTCTGGAGTTGTTCCACGATACTTGAATCCCTGCCTTCTTCCCTGCATCCCGCGTGCTCCTTATCTGAATTATCATGAAACGACCTGAAACGCCAAGCACGAGATGCCCTCGCCTCGATTGCGAGCTCGTGTTTCGGAATGGCCCGAGTCGCGGTCCGTATGGAATGGGAGATCATATTTGTCTAGCGATCTCGGTCGACTGGTTGAATCAGCTCTACGTGTCGAATCTAGGGTTGCAAGACAGCAACAAGGGGTGGCATGCCTACCTTGCCTTCCCACCTCCGCGACCACCGCTCAACAAGAGGAGTCCTGAATGTAGCTTACCTAATCTTCACCTCCTCCCATCTCGCAGTCAGTCACCCCAAAGATGCCGTCATCGGCGCTAACCACCAGGGAAAAACAAACAAACCCGGAAATAGCCCGTCATCCAACAATTCCAACAATTCTACAGCTCGTCGATCTGCTGAGAAGACGAGTGATTTAGTGGAGATCAAGTGGCACAACCAACATCGACTGTGGCAAGGCAAGGAACTCGATACAGTCGACACCATGTCCGCCGCGCAGTACTACGACTCCACCGGTAAACCGCCTCCCTCGTTCCCTCCCCAAGAATACCCACAGCAACCCTCGTACGGCCAACAACCCTACGCCCCTCCTCAACAACCCTACCCGCAACAATATGCGCCGCCCTCCATGCCCGCCACAGCGCCGTACGCCGAGCCCCCGGGGTTCTCCAACACCGCCCCGAACGGAGGGCAGTTTGCCGTTTCCGATGGGAACGAGAAGACGGGGTCGAGGTTCCATCCGAAGAAACGGTTCAACGATCCCTTCTTCGCTATCGCGTACGTCTAACCCCCCTCCTTTCTGTTCGTCGCTGCGCGATTCGCTGACCGTGCGGTGGTTCTCCTGCTATATATAGCTTCGTAGCGGTCTTTGCTGGGTTCGTCGCCCTGAGCGCGATCACCATCCGGCAATTCGTGAAATACAACGGCGCCGGCGGCGGGTTCGGGTCAGGTAATACCGGCTCCGTTCGCACGTTGGACTAGTACGTTTCCCTCTTCCTCGCACCGCATCGTCGGACTGAAAGGCTGATGCTTTGGATGTGAAGTCATACGGTTTATTTGTTGCTCGTGGCCTCTGGTTTGGCGCTGTTGTTGGCGTTTGGGTGGTTGATGGTATGTCCCCTCGCCCTCGCACAAGGACAGTCAGGCTGATGGTGGAAGTAGCTCGTTAGGACGTTCACGAAAGTGATCATGGAGGTACGGCTTGTCTTCGCTTGGGAAAGGGTAAAGCTGATTTGCGAGGATTAGATTACGTTGGTGTTATCGGTCGTGTTCAACATCGGTGTCTGCGTCTGTACGTCGCCTCGCTCGATTCACCCTTCTATCTAGCTAACACCCGGTGCGACAGACTACTTTGTCATGAAATGTACGCACTCCCTCCCCGCATAGACGACGTGAGCTGATCTCTACCGGGAAGACTGGAGCGGCGCGATCATCTTCCTCGTAATCGCCATCATCTCCGTCTTGTCGTACTGGTTCATGCGGAAGCGGTGAGTTCGCCCTACGAGAGGGAGAGGGCGGAATGCTAAAGTATTCTTGCAAAGGATCCCGTTGGCCAAGATCCTATTCCAGACGACGGTGGATGTGAGCAAACACCATCCCTCGTACGTCCCCCCACACCCGCGCATTTGACTGGTACTGAACCGTTTCGTTTTCGCGTAGGGTTTACTTTGTCACTGTGATCGGCCTCGTCGTTCAAACGGCATGGAACGTCTGGTACTCGTTCACCTGCGTTGCGATCTACGTCACCTACACCGTCGGGTCCCCAGGTGAATCCCATGCCCCCTTGCAATAGCCTATGAGTCAGTGCTAATGATATGGGGTCTAGCTTGCACCACCAACTCTTGCTCGAGCGGTAAAGTCGCCGGTCTCATCTTCTTCGCCACCTTTGCGTACATCTGGGTATCCCAGGTGATCGCCAACGTCATCCTCGCCACCTTGGCAGGAGGCGTCTACGGCGGGCAAGTCCCTTTCACCACCTTCTCTCACTTGGTAATTACCTCCTTGTCCACAGATGGTACTATTCTGGCCCGCGTGACACCGCGAACAAGGCCGGTGTCCCCGCGCAAGCAAACCTAAAGTCCTTCATCCGCGCCACGACCTCGTCCCTCGGATCGATCGCGTTCGGGAGTCTGATCGTGACCGTGTTGGAAGTGTTGCGGACGATCATGCAGGTCGTTGCGCAGAATGAGCAGAGTCAGGGTGATAGTGAGTTGCGCATGGGTCTTGTGCGCGGGCGGGAGGGGCTGATCGTTTGGGATAGTTGTCGGCACGATTTTGGCGTGCTGTGCGACGTGCTGTATCAGTTGTCTCTCGTGGATGGTTCAGTACTTTAACAGTGAGTTGCGCTTTCGTGGCGATGGAAAACAGGCGCTGATCGCGTGTGCCTCCTAGAATACGCTTAGTACGCTTGTCTGAAACGTTAAGGAGACCATTGCTGACTTGTCGTTTTCTTCGTCTCCTCTAGTATCGAAATCGGTAAGCCCTCTCTCCCTTCCTCTAGGCTCGACTAACATTCGTCTATAGCTCTCTACGGCAAGCCATACATTCCCGCAGCCAAGGACACCTGGAACCTTCTGCGAAAACGAGGTATCGATGCCCTTGTCAATGATTCGTTGGTCGGGATTGTGCTCACGACTGGAGCGTATATTGTCGGACGTGAGTACCGGCGAGGCAGTTGATAGTCGCTGCATGAAGAGCTAACGGCTTCATGGCAGTGTTGACGGCGCTGTTCGCATATCTCTACGTGAGACGAGCGTTCTCTCCACCTTTGGATCTAGGCTGACGATCTTCACCTAGTTACGGTACACAACACCGGCCTACAACGCCGATGGTCAATACACGGCTCCTGTCATTCTCTTCGGCGCTTTGATCGGTCTCAACGTCGGTTTAGCCGTCTCGAGTGCGATCGTACGTATCACATCCCCCTGCCGCTATCATCATACCCATTCCATCCTCGTGTGCGTGCAGGACGCCGGCGTGAGCACCATCTTTGTCGGACTCGGAGAAGATCCGTACATCTTGCAGGAACGAAGCCCTGCGCTCTTTGGAGTGAGTTCTCGGTCCAAGTCCATAGGCCTTCCAACTTATATCGTGTCGCACAGGAAATCCAACGAGTTTACCCTCAGGTGATTCAGCCTGTCGGAGGTGTCTAGTCAGGGTTATAGTGGAATTCTCGTGGAAGTGTATGATAGACGCACGTAATATGACATAATAGAGCTTTCTCCGTTGAGGTCAAGTCTACTGGTACTCCCCGCGTATCAGATACGTTCATCCAATCCATTGCACAGCCCACAGCACCTTGAAGTCGACTGTGGTGCCGCGCAATAACTCTCTTGACCCGTCGTAGCCTCTCTAACCTCCAGTTGAGACCGCGGCGAGGCGACTCTCGAGCTGCATATTTGCCGATGGTAAAGTCGACGGAGGAAAGCGCTCGGACCGCTGATGCAACTTTGCACAACAATTATGATTAACGAGAACGTCCATAAATCCCTCCTTACAGGTCATAACCGTACAATGTATATATAAGTTAGCCCTTTGACCAATAATGAATCTATTTGTAGATAAGCGCGCAACCGAAATGACACCATTCTCCTCTAATCTCTTTCATTCTGCATGATCGATCCCTAGTGTGACCTTGTATCTAAAAGGTGAAGTGAACAAGCCAAGGGTTCAAGACGACTGCATTGGGGAACCGACATTGAGTCAGATTCAACCGATCTATGCGAATTACACTCACTTGGAAAGAGTATATGCCCTCCGGCGGTCATGACCATCGGAATGATTGCCTCGATGCTGGAAACCCTCCAGCCTTCCGGCATCAATGGAGAACTCGTTAGGCCAATACCAATCTGATGAGGGGAGCCCAGAAACGGATGAGAGGAGTGTTCGTTCGCCCGTTTGGCATGAACTTACGATGATCAAAATATTTAGAGGCAACGTGATTTTGAACTTCTTGATGATGGCGGGAACCTCTTTGAAAAAGTTTGAGGCCTCAACCGTCTTGACGGTGGCGGACCATGTCATCTGGTAGCCGACCAAGTGGCAAATGAGGGCGGATGATACCTGCATGCTCAATCCCGTGAAAAAGATCAAGAAAAAGACTGGAGGACTGTCAGTTCCCCCCTTTAATTTCCATGCTTTGCAACTGCACTCACGGATATACTTCAATTGGTTCCTTGAGAACGTTCCAGTTTCAGGGACTTTGAGTCGGAATCTCAGAATGATACTAGCCAGATTGCCGAGTCCAGGAAAGACGATCAAGACGAGAATCATGACTTTCCATCCGCTGAGGTAGAATTCGTCGACGGGGACTAGCAAGTTGTGTTCATCAATATGCGCAGCGCGAAACAGACACACGACTTACTCGAGAAACCGACGAGGACAAAGTTCAAGATCGTCAGCGGCCATGCGCAGGCAATGGCATAGTAGGAAAAGATGTATCCCAGGTTGGAGATTTTACTTGCAAGAGGTAGGTTGCTCCAGAGATACTGCTTGAATAGAGGACTGAAAGGCCCCCGGGTGAACCAGTAGCGCAGAGGGTGGAAGATCAACTCGGAGCAGCCCCACGCGTACTTCTGCCATCGGTTGACCTCGTCGTCGCAAGTGAGAGAAACGCCCTCCTCGAACTTGTCCCTGGAATAGGTTGCCCAACGAATGATGTAACCTTTCAGTTGCAGCTGAAGTGAGAGAGCGAAATCCTCGGACACATGAGCCTCCGACCAAACTTTGCGTACGCCATCCTCTTCGAACATGATTTCTTGGAGTGCAGACCATCGGAGGAATGCGTTATGGCCGACGAATGGACCCATCGTGCCGCCGGCGCAACAGAACGAGATGGCAAGTTGAATGCCACGAGTGAACTGCGCGATTCCGTTCTCGAAGAAGTGATGCGCGACTTGCATGACCCCAGACGAATGTTGGATGATGGCGACATCGGAGCATTCTTCGAACTCGCTGATGGCGTCGATGAAGCAATCGTCGGGGACCCGAGTATCCGAGTCGATGAGAAGAATGACTGAACCACTGTGAATAACAGATCAGATATCGAGCTCTGTGCTTTGTCGAGATACTTACATTCGGATGTTGCCATCAGCCCAAGCACGACCTTCGGATTCGGCTACAGCTTGAGACAATGCTGCATCATACAGAGCCTGCTCGTCGTCGTCGCTCCAGAAGTGATCCGCCCCCATGGCCTCTTGCGCCGGTGGTCGCATGTCGTCCAGGATTTCTTCCACTCGGAGGGAGAGTTGAATCGCAAAGTTCATGTTGGATGCCTTTTTGAACCGTCCCCTTCGTTCGAATCCGTCCGCACCATGAGCAGGTCGAGCGACATAGGCGATGTTGTTGTTGTGATAGAACAACTTTCTCGTTGCCACTTCTTCCGGGCTGATGAGCTGCAGACCGTCGTCACATACCAGGATTGAGACTGTTCCACCTTGACGCTCGTATGTTGATTGCGCGATTTTCAGGGACTCGACAGTCGGCATGATGACTTCCTCAAGAGCCTCCCGGTAAACTGGCAACCATACGGTGACATGAGGCAGCTCTCCTGTGGTCCTTCTCGGCGGGATGGCGCTGAAGGTCTTCGAGTTCCGAGCGACTTGGCCGATGGGTCCTAGGATTTGCCACTAGAGAAAGAGAACCAAGGCATAAGACTCATCTATACACAAAGGATCGCCAGACTTACGAAGCTTCCCACCAGAGATGTGGCAGTAAACTAAAGTCCAAAAAGAAAAGCATGAGGATACCGTTCGACTTGACCGTCCCTCACTTTACTGCTTACCAAAGTAAGTGTGATCATGAGAGGCGTCACAGCAACTAAGGCGAACCTGGCCGGGCTACCATCGAGGAGATATCCCTTGATGAGGGTTCCTGATGGCGGGAAGAGGCAATTTAAATAAAGCTGTCCAATGCGTTGACAAGTGCGACCTGACGTACTGTAACCTAGACCGCACAAGCCGCACACGACGATGATACTCAACCCTACGAGAATAGCTTCGTACAGCATGACAGGTCGGGCGCGTCTTTCTTGCTTGATTCGGACCGTCTCTGGATCCTCGACTTGCTCCTCCGGTGTCGATTCTGGGGGTGACTCCTCCACGTAATCCCCTCGGTTCGCGTCTGCTCGACCAGAGACGGGGCGACCCGACTTATCTCGTTGGCTACTCTGACTCCATACGTAATCTAGCAAGAGCTCCTCGAGAGATTCGGCCTCCTGCAGGATGCCCTTGACATTGTCGGACCAGACACAAAGCACGCCTTCGTCCCGGATGAAGGCGGCGTATTGGTGTTTGCGAGCGCGGGCGAGCATGGTCATGTCCCGCAAGACCTGGATTCGGGCGTTGGCGTTGATGACGAACTGGTAGTCGTCGGGGCCACTGAATACGAGCGCGAAGGTCAGCTGTCTGCTTCACGGGCAGGTGAAGCTCCTCACACAAAATCCGACAGAATGGTCTGCACGACAGAGGAGTTGAGCTTCATGGCGACCTAATGAGACATCTATATCAGTAACCCGCGCCGGACTGAGTGAAGCGAAGATGCTTACCGCCGGATTCAAGTGAGATATCGCCCAACCAAAGTCTTGCAGTCCGCGGCAAGCATGCGGGTAAAGGATGTGCTTGCCGTTCTTTCCACGCAATGCGATGCCGGTGCTCACATCCCCGTACGCTCCTCCGGCTGACGGCGGCGTGAACCACTGATGCCAGACACAGGCCCGGCGGTAGATGGAATCCGCCATCATGACCGTCGCGTCCCGCTTCTTGGGTGATCGAGTAAGTCTTGGCGAGCTAGGTGACGACTGTAGGTCGAGGCACTCGTCGTCGCCTTCCCCGTCGGCCGATTCGTCAAGGCCGAAGCCGTAGCTAGAGTTGTCGTGTCGGAACGAGAGGCGAGAGCTAGGCGGGTTGTATTTGTCCAGCGCGAAGTCGGACGTCGAGGAATGCAGACCATGAGGGTCACTACCGTGCCCCGAGTTGGAGTCGGAGTTGGACGAGGACGGACTGATGGCATCGGGCACGTCGCGTTTCTCGTTGAGCTCTGGAGAAGGGGTATCCTTCTTGGCCCCTCGTTTCAGGATCGAGAGAAAGCCCATGATGGCGGATGATTGAAGGCCGTTGTCGGAAGGCGTCGTCGTCGTCGAGGAAATGGTAGTGGCTGGTGTAGTAGTGGCAGAATGATCAGTTCAACTTCATGATGAGCAGCAATCAAGGAACTTTACCTCGAGCGTTTGCTTATAAGGATGGTCGTATTGTCAACGCTGGTTCCCGACAGACCGCCAAGGTCTCCACAAGACGATGCAACGTAGTGACCTTGACATCTGCTTGCTGTATCACCCTCGCGTATCTTTCATCTTTTGCGCATCCGTTGTTCTGGCGGAACGAGATTAGACGGATCTTCTACGTAGCTGGGGCTTGAGGTCGACGGTCCGCGTGTGGGAGGCGGAGAACTGGTGGATAGCATTGTCACTATCTGTGCTCGTTATCTTGTTGCACGGGTCTCAAGCGCCACGGGAACGGGGAGGAATAGGCGATGTCTCCCGGGACGAGTGGTCTGAGATTCGTTCGTGGAGGATACAATATGAGCGTTCGGTTCTTTTGATACAGGCATACATACAGATCGTTGTCTACCGTTCGCCTTGACGCAGTCCTATGCATCGGCGAGGTACCGTTCGCAGACTGATGAACATCGTTATCGACTGATCGTCCAAGTTGCTGAACGCCATCGGCTGACGAGGAGAAGCATCCAGCATATCCTCGTCGAACTGTGCATGAAGCTTGCGGATTAACATCATGGTGTCTCGAAGCCGTGAGATCCCGTTCGAGACTTACATTTTATTGTCGAAACTCGAATGGACTGATAGGTGGCCGAGATGAGATAGCGGAACGGTTGGACACATTACGTTGATCACTCCGGTGTTCTATGATTATACCCATGAGAACTGGACCGCCCGAGTGAAGTCGAAGAAGCCATCCGAGGGGAGCAATGCTGCTAGCGAGGCAGCTGATACACCGCGGATACAGCGCTGATACGACCATCCTACATCTACATCATCTACATCGGTGAGTTACGCGCTGATCTTGGTTAGCTTCTTGGTTACCCACGCTGTTTCCCACTGTTTCACGTGACGGATCCGAAGCTTCAACGCCCTTCGGATGTTCCGAAATTATGGCGGCCCGAATATCAAGCGAGCCAATACTCACGTACAGTGCGTACACCTTCTGTTACGGTAGCAGGGGACTTTCTTTCTTTGCATCCCAGACCGCCCGTCCCGCTGTTCCGAAACTGGGTGCTTCTGTGGTGTTGACGATATTATGGCTTGAAAGAGCAGCTGAGAAGCTAGCTGAGAGAGCAGCTGAGAGAGCTCGTCAAAACTGGAGGAACAGCACTGCGAAAGAATTCTCGAACGACGGAACGAGCAGCGACTGAGCAGCGACCAAGGGGCCAAACAGCAACAAAGTGAGCGGATCGCCAGTAGTGAACGGATAAAGTTGGGAGGAGGAAACCTGAAGGGTCCGATCCGCACCAGTACCAGTCTCGTCAGCTGTTCGCTCAGTTTGACGGTCTTGGAAGATATCCGAAGTAGAACATGCTGCTGGTTAGCTTGCGGATCGTTCGCAAAGCGAGCAGCTAGACATAGACATATCATGGCCAGTCGAAGCGCATAATCTATAGCTATCAAAGGAAGAATTTGGTCCACGGTGTTGCTGAAGCCATCGGAATACTCGTCACCTATACCTCTGGTAGGAAAGGAAGCCGATCAGCCCAAAGACGCCTCGTCAACCCCATTGTAACCGTAATACAAAGGAGATCTCCACTCGATCCCTTACCTACTCCGGTTCACGATCTACCAGATCCAAAGTAACGGCTCCGTCCCGCCACATTGTGATGCTATACAGTGACTGTCGCTCAACCCCGGTCGCCGCTCCAGCTCCTGCCTAAGGGAAGAGCACGCGAGTCGGACGACGACCACAACATGTGCATGGCCTGGTACTCTACGATTCAAATCCAGAAGTCGATAAGGACAAGAGCGCCAACAGAGTGGAAGCCAACTCGGCGAGTTTATAAGATCCGAGACGTGTCCATAAGCCCTTACTTACAACCATACAGCGTATGTAGCGAGAAAGCCGTTTACAGTAACCGTTTATGAAATCTATTAGCTTCCAAGGATGCGATTGAGATCCTGGCATCATCTCCTAACTCCCATGCTTTCCCGTGGGACCGAGCCCCTTGCTTCGACCCGGGTCTAGAAAGTAAAGTGAACAAGCCAAGGGTTCAAGACAACTGCAATGAGGGATCAACGTCAGCTGATATGCAAACATCTGCCTGCACTAGACGCACTTGGATAGAGTATGTGACCTCCAGCGGACATGACCATTGGTACGATGGCCTCGATACTGGAGACTCTCCAGCCCTCGGGCATGATCGGCGAACTTGTAAGGCCAATACCGATCTATTGGTGAAGGTACCAGAAACGCATTAGTACGCGTAGCATATAACTGTGTTGCTCGACATACGATCACCAGTACGTTCAGAGGCAGCGTGAATCTAAACTTTTTTAAGATGGCGGGCACCTCTTTAAAGAAGTTTGAGGTTTCAACTGTCTTTACGGTTGCCGACCATGTCATCTGGTATCCAACCATGTGGCAGATGAGGGCGGATGATATCTGCATGCTTATCCCCGAGAAAAAGATCGAGAAGAAGACTGGAGAGCTATCAGTTCTCCGCCTTTCATCGCAGCGTTCGAGACACAACTCACGCAGATACTTGAATTGGTTCCTCGCAAAGGTTCCAGTTTCAGCGACTTTGAGCCGGAATCTCAGAATGATGCTGGCGAGGTTGCCCAAGCCAGGAAAGACGATCAACGTAAGAAGCATGACTTTCCATCCGTTAAGGTAAAATGCATCGACGGGGACTAAGAAGAAAATTCGCATTGGTATCCACAGCGCTGAACAGGAACGGAAGACCTACTTGAGAAACCGATGAGAACAAAGTTCAGGATCGTCAATGGCCATGTGCATGCAATGGCGTAATAGGAAAAGATGTATCCCAGGTTGGAGATCTTGCTTGCGAGCGGAGTGTTGCTCCAAACGTACTGCCTGAACAGCGGACTGAAAGGACCTCGGGTGAACCAGTAGCGCAGGGGGTTAAAGATCAACTCCGAGCATCCCCAGGCGTACTTCTGCCACCGGTTGACCTCGTCGTCGCAAGTAAGAGAAACGCCCTCCTCGAACTTGTCCCTGGAATAGGTTGCCCAACGAATGATGTAACCTTTCAGTTGCAGCTGAAGTGAGAGAGCGAAATCCTCGGACACATGAGCCTCCGACCAAACTTTGCGTACGCCATCCTCTTCGAACATGATTTCTTGGAGAGCGGACCATCGAAGAAAGGCGTTATGGCCGACGAACGGACCCATCGTGCCGCCGGCACAACAGAACGAGATGGAAAGCTGGATGCCCCGCGTGAAATGCGCGATGCCGTTTTCGAAAAAGTGATGAGCGACTTGCATGACTCCAGACGAATGTTGTATGATCGCGACTTCAGGGCATTCTTCAAACTCGCTGACGGCGTCGATGAAGCAGTCGTCCGGGACTCGAGTATCCGAGTCGATGAGAAGGATCACAGAACCACTGCAAATTCCGGAGGCGTAAGTATTCGAGACTGCAAATTGTTGAGATACGCACATTCGAATGTTTCCACCGGCCCAAGCACGACCTTCCGATTCCGCCACGGCCTGAGACAATGCCGCATCATAAAGAGCCTGCTCGTCATCATCAGTCCAGAAATATTCCGAGCCCATAGCGTCTTGCGCTTGCGGGCGCATATCGTCCAATATCTCTTCTACTCGGAGTGATAGCTGGATGGCAAAGTTCATGTTGGATGCCTTTTTGAACCGACCCCTTCGTTCGAATCCGTTTGCGCCGTGGCCAGGGCGCGCGACGTAGGCGATGTTGTTGTTGTGGTAGAATCTTTTCCGAGCTTCCACTTCTTGAGGACTGACAAGCTGAAGACCATCGTCGCATACGAGGATGGAGACAGTTCCGCCTTGACGTTCGTAGGTGGATTGGGCGATCTTGAGGGACTCGACAGTTGGCATAATCACTTCCTCCAGCGCCTCTCTGTAGACCGGTAGCCAGACTGTAACATGGGGCAACTCTCCGGTCGTCCTCCTGGGCGGGATGGCGCTGTAGGTTTTCGAATTACGCGCGACTTGGCCGACGGGCCCGAGAATTTGCCACTGGAGAGTTGATTCGTTAGAGTCACAGGACGCGAAGGATCTAATGCCAGACTTACCAAACTTCCGACCACAGTTTGAGCAGTAAACTGAAGTACAAACAGAGAGCATCAGAACACATGCGCCTCGCTCTTTCTTTACTCGACCCACCAAGGTAAGTGTCATCAAGAAAGGCGTGACCGCGACCAAGGCGAATCTGACGGCGCCGCCATCAAGCATGTATTCCTTGATGAGGGTTCCTAGAGCCGGCAAGAGGCGATTTCAATCATGCTGGTCTGGAGCGTTGAGAATCACGACACAACGTACTGTATCCCAGACCACAGACACCAAACACGAGAATGATGCTGCATCCAATAAGTACGGACTCGTACATCATCACGGGTCGGGCGCGTCGTTCCCGCTTGATTTGGGCGACTTCAGGATCCTCGACTTGCTCCACGGACACCGAATCTTCGGCCTTCTCCTCTACCGAATCCTCTCGACGGGGCTCTACTCGAGTAGAGACAACGCGACCCAACTTGTCACGCCGGTGACTCTGGCTCCAAATGTAGTCGAGTAGCAGCTCCTCGAGGTTTTCTGCCTCTTGAAGAATCCCTTTGACGTTGTCGGACCAGACGCAGAGTACGCCCTCGTCCCGGATGAAAGCGGCGTATTGATGTTTACGGGCGCGGGCGAGCATGGTCATGTCGCTCAGGACTTGAATTCGAGTGTTGGCGTTGATGACGAACTCGTAGTCGTTGGGGCCCCTGGATCGTGATGCGCGGTCAGTTGTCTGCTCATCAGAGGCAACTTGAGGAACTCACACAAAGTCAGACATAATGGTTTGCGCGACGGAGGAATCAAGTTTCATCGCGATCTAAAGAGGGACACGACATCAGCAATCCCCGCATCAATCCCACACATCAGATTCACCTACCGCCGGATTGAGATGCGAGATCGCCCAACCAAAGTCCTGCAGTCCCGAGCAAGCATGCGGATACAGAATGTGCTCTCCATTCTTTCCTCGCAACGCCAACCCGGTATTGACGTTTCCAAAGGCCCCATCAGCCGACGGAGGCGGAAACCACTGGTGGCAAACGCTTGCGCGACGGTAGATCGATTCCGCCATCATTTCCGCGGCATCCTGCTTCCTGTGTCGTCGAGATATCCTCAGAGAATCCGGAGACGAGGGCATCTCGAGACACTCGTCAGCGGCTTCGGAGTCGTACGAATCGTCCTCATGCTGGGCGTTGTAGCTCGAGGTGCCCGGGCGGTATGAGAGTTGGGGCCGGTGTAGGGAGGCTTCGGCGTACTTGTCACTGTCGGAGGAGCTGATTTCGCTGCTCGACGGGGACGAACTGAGTGTATCGGTCGTGTTGTGTTTCTCGTCGAGCTGAGGCGGCGGCGGAGGGTTCTTGGAACCTCGTTTCAGGATCGAGAGGAGTCCCATGACGACGGGTGGCTAGGAGGCTGGTCCTTGTGGTGTTCTGTATCGAGAGAGTGGTGATGTCGAGGGAATGGTGATGTGAAGGATTGGTTGTGGCCGGAGGCAAGGGAGCGATATTTTCAGTTTCAACTTTAATATTATAAGCGGAACTCGACGTTACCTTGCCTGTGGATCTCTCGCATCTACGTGAATAGTCCATCCGGATGAGCAAGGCCTGGTAACTCGCCACAGAATTTCGGTTCCCCACTCACGATAACAAATCAAGGACTGGACTGGCCAAAATAAACTGTCGGAAACGTCCATGTTGTTCTTGTCTCATCTGCCCGTGTCGTCATTCGAGGTCAGAACGTGGTTCGCGTGGAGGATCCCGTAACGAGTTACGGACTCACCATATCGAAAACTGTTGACTCGAGGTGCCGACATGGCATGGCTCATGGGAGATTGGTATGTCCATCGTGTTCTACCGGTACCGGTTACAGCCTTCGGGCATGAGGCTGCGGCGAGGGCTTTCCCGGAAGACGGCGTCGGAGGAGTGTCGGAGGATTCAGCTGAGAGTTCTATCTCAGCGGGACTTGCAACGGGAAGACGAGACGAGGACACGGATTGCTGTGTGAGCTGGTGTATGCATAGCTTCGGGCTGAACATTCAAGCAGTACACTCCCGGCTCCATTCAAGCCAAAAGTGAGTCTCGGACTGTCTCGGAATTCGCGCGGCCCGACTGTTCAGTCGCGAAAAGCTTGGTCGTGATAGGCGAGTTGATAACTATTGAGATGTACCGTAACACAGAGGTGGCCGCAGTACTGCAGTAGTACTGCCAGAGTATTGCAGTGTCACCTCGTTGGCACTTGTTTACCTAACGTAACAAGCTGTAAGAACCTCTTGTTCTAAAACACACGCCCTTCCCGCCCTTCCAGAAACATCCTTGCCCGCGAGTTGTGCCCCGATACGTCACAGAGCTCATCACTGCTCATCACAGCAGCTATCAAGCTAGCTATCACCGCCACATACGACATGGAAGACAGTAGCAGTCCGGACATTATCGTCCCCTGCTTCGGGCGTTCTCGGACTCTGCCGAATTCCGACGACTGACCACCAAAAGTCGCTCGGACCACTTGCTTTGGGGATGCAGAGGATCATCGAACGTGACGGTGTCGAAGAGACGTAAGACAACATTGGGGAGTTGGCGAGGATTCATGCATTGATCCTCTGAGCCGATGAGAACGTCAAGTCGCAGTGTTGTCTTTCCGTAGCAGAGAAACATGAGCGTTCTTGAATGTTTACCAGAGCTGTTCTTGGGATTCGGTTGTCGTTAACAGCACCCTGGTCTAACGCGAGATCAGTTCATTGTCTTCTAGTTCAGTATTTCGAGCTCAATGAAGCGACCCGGATAGTACGTCGCCAGCCGAGGCGCATTCATGTTACATGGAAGACTCTGTAAGTCTCTACGAAAACCAGGAGTGATCAGCGTCTTGATACGGTACTCGCAGCCTATATCAAGGCGATCCATCTCATGCGCTCATCAAGTGGCGATTTACATCTCCCGCCAGCCGTCGGGACAAGCTTACGTCCGAGGCATTCTACCCACACGTATCTGGAAGCAACGGATGATGTATAACCTGCTTCAGGGGAGCGTGTATCACCGGACGCGAACGACCAATATCGAAGCTGTGTTCTTCGGTCATGATGAAGACTATTGCGTCCTAGCGCTATCCGTTGCGTCTGGTGGAACTCCCTCGATCAGCCTTACTCGCCATCCACAGCAGCGGTAGACTTGTCTCGCTGTATCCTGCTCCTGTTATTCTGTTGAAAGAATCGGTAAGCGTCCTCATCGGTCTGGTAGTGTTCAACTTTAACCTCAAAGCGTGATACGTCTTGTCTCTCCACTTCCTCAGTATCCCAGATCATCTCAGTGGGTGTAAGCGTGGCCTAATTTGGGTTCGCCGGAATTGCAACGAGTCACCCTCAGGTGCTTCAGCCGGTCTGAGATCTTAGGCGTAGTCGTAGGCGCCTCGGCACCGGAGCGTGATTGGTTCATGAGAGCGCAGATAGTTACCTCCAGTTTTTATGTAATTATCTTTCTCTGCCGGACTGCCGGGGGATGATGCTCTCGTAGCCTATGATTAGGGCTCAACAAAAGCCTCGGGATGGCCTTACTTCCACCGGAAGTGTTAGGCAGTGATCGCTGCCGTCATCAAGCCGTAATCAGACCTTCCATTCTGTCGAGAACCGCGCGGTGGGACCCATCACCTCAGAGTGAAGACAGCCATTCGCGAATGACCAATCATGTGAGAAGGGATGATGCGATTGATGGGCACTTGGGGGCAGTTGTATCTATTGTCCACCGAGTCGGCGGATTGAGGCTAAGGTGATCGTCACCGGAATACTGCGCTCGAAGGCGATAGGCAAGTCCTGCCGGCCTCCTCAGGGTATGTCAAGCACCAGCGTCCGTTGAGTCGCACTCAGCACCGTCGTACGTCAGCCACGAAAGCCCTTTCAGCATTGCTTATGCTCATTTTCCATGTCTAGGAGGTCAATGGGAGCTTCAGCTTGACCATCATCGAGGAGACTCGAACATCCCTCTTCAAACTATCCCCCGCGTTGCTACGGCAAGTCACGTCTCCCGGCGGAAAATCGAGAAGACAGAAAGGCATCTGCGGGAGAAGGGGATCTACCGATTCTCGATGGAGGAGAAGAGGATGCTCGGAGCGGGGGTGGAGCGTGGGACGGCGGTGAGCTGTCGAGAGCGAGGAGGGATACCGTCAATGCTCTGCGGAGCGCACGAGAGGAGGCATCAGCCCGGCACGGCAATATGGTCTTCGTTAGACGGTGGAGGGGAGAAGACGATATGGACTTCATCTCCACGGACCACGGGTGATGTAAGGCTTGTAAGTACTTCGGACGTCTCTCGGCGCAAGAGGTCAGCGCTGTAACACAGAGCAAGATCTTTCGCACGAATCGGCTGATAATCCGGAGATGAAGGGTTCGTCAGGGTTCGCACAGGGATTCTCCGCATCGACATGGATCAAAAAAGGCGGCGGCGTCTTCCGCCCGGGTCACCGGTTCCGTCATATCGCGGACGACACGACGACGTGCCTCATTGTAAGATGGCAGAACCGTCGTCGAAGATTCCGAAGGGACGGAAGAGCCAGGCTGCAGGCTTTTGGGGAGAGGAGCCTTCGACGAACGCGCCGTTTGACGAAGAACAAGATTGCCTCCTTCCGCCAACCTCGAATGCAGACCGCTGTCAAGGTTCCGTTCGCGCACCTTCATCTGGGCGGGTAGTTCAAACGATTCAGGCCGAGGGGTGGGCGAGGCTGGTTGCGCGCGGAGTGGCAATGTAGGGCATGTGATGATATTTTATATTCAACAGTCGCAACTCGCACTCATGATTTATGTACCTTCTTTCGCTTCCTATCCCGTCTGGCGGTCCAACTCACCCGCAGCGGTCTTCAGTCTCTATAGCTCACTTGACTTCAATCCCACGGTTGAGCATGCCATCCTCCAGCTCAGTCTCCTGCAACAGCTGAATCCAGGATACCCAACCACCACGCCCAATCTGAAGCGCGATACCCCTCTTCGATTCTCGCTGGCGCTTATCGGGCGATGATATCATCTTCCTCATTCCAGCTGCAATAACGTCATCACCTTGCATCCGCCTGTCGGTTTGTGGCGATGGATCGAATGAAGAGGTTGTATATAATCAGGTTTGCAGTTCCGGCTCTTTGCGCTGTTCAGTGCACAGACATTAAATCGCCATACATACAACTCAATTCACAATGTTCTTCCGATCTACCGTCAACATCGCCCGAGTCGCCCGACCCATGGCCGTCCGAGGCTACGCAGACAAGAGTATGTTCCTCCCGTTCCCCTATGATCAGGCTCGAAGCTGACCCTTTCTCCTGGTGTAGCCGTCGCTGAAAAGGTCGGAGAGACCGTTAAGAAGGTCGCACAGTCGTTCAGCGCCGATGGTGGTTCCGTCGGATCTAAGTTCCGAGCGGACGGTGAGATTGGCCAGGTTGGTGAGAAGAGTGAGTCTTCCTTTCCCTCCACTGTGTTTTCCCTTTACTGATACCTCCGCAGTCGGTGGTACCTTCTCGGCCAAGCAGGGCGGTGCCGTAGGTTCCGCATTCGAGAAGGACGGAGCCATTGGCGGTCTCGGCCAGAAGGTTTCCGACGAGACTTGGGATGCCGGAAAGGAGATGAAGGGTGAGCCCATCAAGGGCAAGAAGCAGTAAGCGGAGGATTTGGAGTTTGTGGACAACAGATTTCGTTGTATAAAATAGAAGTAAAGTCAACGCAGTATAGCATGCGTTTCTTGCCATCAGATCTCGGATCACTCGCTCCCTGCCGTTCAACTTGCAAGCGTTGCGATGCAAATTGCTTCGTCCGATGGGAACGGTCCGATAACGTCGTCAAGGATACTCCTTTTTTGGATTAGTTCAGGCAGCTGTTCAGGCATTACTGATCTCCTGGCTCCTGAGCTGGAGGAACGACGGACGACACGTAGAGAATACAGTTCATCACCCACGGGAAGTGACAACCTCTTGCGTCGATCTTCTCTCGCCTCGACATGAATACGTAAAGCCTATAACATATCCATTGCTACGCTGCTACAATTGCCTTTTCCCCACTTCACATCTTGGAGCAGATCTCCTTGATCTTCTCAGACGAGAACGACTTGGGTCGCTCCAAGGGCAAGCCGAGGGCTCGCGACCAGATCAACTGGGACATGCAACCCAACGCTCGGGAGACACCGAACAAGACGGTGTAGTAGTTTTGCTGGGTGAACCCGAACGCGGTCAAGAGCTGACCCGAGTGGGCGTCTACGTTGGGCCACGGGTTCTTGGCCTTGCCGGCCTCCAAGAGGATGTTGGGAACGATGTGGTAGATCTGCTCGACGAGCTTGAACATGGGGTCGTTCGGGGTGTGCTTGAGACCGAATTCACGCTGGGCAGTGTATCGGGGGTCGGTCTTTCGCAGGACGGCGTGGCCGAAACCGGGCCAGACGCCGGTCTTCAAGTAGTCCCAGACGTATTCCTTGATCTTCTCGTCCGAGGGGTTCTCGCCGACGGCGTCTCGCATCTTGTAGATGGCTCGCAGGACTTCCTGGTTGGCCAAGCCGTGCAAGGGACCAGCCAAACCGTTCAGGGCGGCACCGTACGACAAGAAGGGGTCCGAGAGGGCGGAACCGACGAGGTGCGAGGTGTGGGCGGAGACGTTTCCACCTTCGTGGTCCGAGTGGATGGTCATGTACAATCGCATCAACTCGACGAAGCCGGCGTTGTCACCGTAGCCGAGCATGGTGGCCAAGTTCCACGAGTAGTCCTTGGAGGGGTCGATGGCGGCGACCTTGCCATTTCCGTAGACGTTTTGGAAGATTCGACCGGCAATAGCGGGGAGCTTGGCGATCAAGTCCATCGAATCCTCGTAGATGGGCTTCCAGTAGTCCTTCTTGGGGGTACCCTCGGCGTACGCCTTGGCGAACGCAGAGTCGTGGTTGAGCGCGGTGACGGCGAGCGAGAACTGCGACATCGGGTGCAAGGTGTTGGGGCATCGGTCGATCAGGTCCTCGATGAACTTGGGCAGTTCACCTCGGGCGGCCCATTCGGCGGAGAGACCCTTGACCTGTTCGGGCGTGGGGACTTCACCGGTGACCAAGAGCCAGAAGAGGGATTCCGGCAAGGGTTCAGTTCCGCCAGGAGCGGCGGGCAACTTGGCCTGGCACTCGGGGATAGTCAAGCCTCGGAATCGAATACCCTCGTCTGCGCGGGGTGAGCTGAGTGTCTACAGCGTCAGGGCAGACCAACTTACCGGCATCGAGAACGGAAGCCTCCCAGATCATGCCCTTGATACCTCGCATACCACCGTAGCTGGAATGATTGTCAGCGCGAGATAAACGACGATGGAGACAGCACTCACGCCATGTCGACGGTGACTTCACCCAAGACCTTGTTACCGTGTTCCTTTCGGATAGCCTTGACCTACAGAACCGGCGTCAGTGCACTCCTCTCCCCGACGGTCGCTGCCACTCACATTCTCGATCTCTCGGGGAATGAGCTCGGCCAATCGTTCCTTCAGGGTTTGGGCCTTGGCGGCAGAAGCGTAACCTCGAGCGAGGTTGGAGGTCTATTACGGAAAAAGGAGAGAATGAGTACGGCCCAATAGACGGGCACGGTTCCCGTCGGACGACTCACTTGACCTCGAACAGCGTTTCGGAGAGCGAGCATGTTGGTGGATGTGCGAGGAACGAACAAGAAGAGCGTGTCTGCGGGGGAAAGTTCAACCTGTGACGACGCTATCTACCGACTGCTGATATCAGGAAAAGTTGGCGTTTCCCTCCTCCGAGCGAGCGAGATTCCCCACCTCTCACGGCCGGCAGTCCGCGCGCGTTTACCGGGCTCACGCGTGACATGTATTGACGTGGATTTCTCGATCGTCATCTTTTCGTCCGGAATCCCGTGAGAATCGCACGAGGCCCCGCCAATCCCGTCAGGCGTCGTGACCGAATGCAAAGGATTCCGGCAGATGAGTTGGCAGATGGGGACCTGATTGCCGTAGCAGCTGCAGGACTTTCGCACAACAGGACGCGCTCAGGACATGTCGTCAATTGTTCGTAATCGAAGTGTCGCAGAGCACAGAGACGATGAAGCAGTGGAGAAGGAGTTTATCCAAATTTCATGGCCTTTTCATCTACCATGCTACCGATACAAATGCATGCATGCTGCCCGAGCTCGCTCTATAGCTATTGTTGTTACAAGATGATACAAGGCCCTACTCGAGGGGAAATAAAACACAACCGGTGGAGATCCAAAATGAAAAAGATTATGAGCGAGCCATGCAGGGTGGGGAGAAGTGGTGTCGTCGTCGAGGGTATGCCGGATGCACTCGTTTGGGTCGTAAGGAAGGCGTCGGGAGGCATCTAGAAGTCCTCGTCGAGCGTGAAACCCTTCTTGACGGCCGAGTGGTCATTGTTGATGCTCTGGTTGACGCTCGACTTGGAGTAGGCCGACACGCGCGACTCGAAAAAGTTGGCCTTGCCCTGGAGGGAAATGTTCTCCATAAAGTCGAACGGGTTGGTATCGTTGTACACCTTGTCGTTTCCGAGCGCGACGAGCAGTCGATCGGCGACGAACCGGATGTACTGGCACATGAGCTTTTCGTTCATGCCGATCAACGAGACGGGCAGGGCGTCGGTCAGGAATTCGCATTCGAGGTCGACGGCTTCGCGGATGATGCGTTCGACGGTTTCCGGGTGCGGTCGGCGCTTGAGGTGGGTGAAGAGGAGGCAGGCAAAGTCGGTGTGAAGACCCTCGTCTCGGGAGATGAGTTCGTTGGAAAACGTCAGTCCCGGCATGAGACCTCGCTTCTTGAGCCAGAAGATGGATGCCTGGGAGGAAGGGTTAGCGTTTGTTCGGGTGTGGACACGTCGAGGGACTCACGAATGAACCAGAGAAGAAGATACCCTCGACGGCGGCGAATGCAATCAATCGTTCACCGAAGGTCGATCGAGTGTCCGAGATCCACTTCAGTGCCCAGTTGGCCTTCTTTGCAATGCAAGGAACTGCAGACAGGAGCGATCAGACACGGCATCCATCAAGTCAACGCGCGAGACTCACTAGTCTCGATGGCGTCAAACAAGTATGCACGCCTCGCCGGGTCCTTGATGTACGTGTCGATCAGGAGCGAGTAGGTTTCCGAGTGGATGTTCTCCATCATGATCTGGAATCCGTAGAAAAACTTGGCTTCGGCGCATTGGACTTCGGAGGAGAATCGCTCGACGAGGTTTTCGTTGACGATACCGTCGGACTGGAGGATAGGTCAGCGTTGGAACGGCAACGGGCGACGCTATACTTACAGCAGCGAAAAAGGCAAGAACGTGTTCAATAAAGTACTTTTCATTGTCGTTCATCTTGTTCTCCCAGTCGTGCACGTCCATGGCGAGGTTGATCTCCTCGGCGGTCCAGAACGATGCTTCGGCCTTTTTGTACATTTGCCAGATCTGCGGGAAACGATGTCAGTAACAGCATGACATGACGACACGACGGCGGGCTCACCTCTCGGTACTTGATGGGGAAGAGGACGAATCGACTCTTGGTCTCCTTCAACAAGGGCTCCTCGCTCTCGGGCAAGTCAACCTCGCCGACGAACCGGGTTCGGTATTCCTCCAACGGCTGAGCCTGGATCTCGGCCAACGCCTTGGCCTCTGCATCGTCTTCAGCAGCAGTGTTCTGCTTCTTGTCGACAACCTTGGAATCCTCCTTGGCTGCGGCGGCGGCGAGCTTGGATGCGAGGTTGGCGGAGGAGACCTTGGTCTCGGGCGAGGAGAGGCCGATGGTGGAGAGGGAGTTGGCCAGGGGCTTGGATGGGGTTTCGAATTCGACAGACATGGTGAGTGGTGGAACAAGAAGTGACGGGGGTGTGCAGTGGTGTGGACTCGGGGGTCTTGTTTATCGAAAGTGAGTCGGCAGGGGAAGGGGACGTGTCGCGCGAGGTTATATATACCAAGGTCGAATGCAGACCGGCGAAGGCTTGCAGAGGAAAACGCGTCGAGGGAGACAAACAATGTGCCATCAGATCGCGTTCGAGGAGCGATCAGTATTTTGATCATCCCTACCGCGATCTAGTCACGTGTGTCTGCCCGCGCCAAATGAGCTGCGGGTCTTGCGCCCTAGCTCCAGGCGGGGGCGTCAAGCGTTTCACATAAGGTAAAGTGCTTCACACGAAGGGTTAATGATTGGATTGAGCTTGTTTCAGCTTGCGCTTCTACGAAAACAACTCCTATCGACCTTGCGTCAACGCAGCATCAAGGCATAGGAGATGGGTCAAGGCAAACTTCTCCCCCACGGTCCGTGCGGTCTGCCGCTGATGGTCTGTTCCAAACGGCGACTCCAAATCAGAAATCTGAGGTCTCGCAGACCGGCCAAGGCATAGCAAGCTGTATAGCACATTGGGAAAGGGATCACACCCCGAAGGGTATAGCGCGTTCGTTTGAGACGCGTAACGTAGAGTGTCCTCCTTCGTCTTCGCGTTCTGGCACACACCCCTTGTTTGTCTACTAGCACCACCTACTGCCGCACATGCGGATATCTTTCGCTGAAATCCCAAGGTGGCATGGGAACTTTTTTCGTCAGCGGTACAACACCCTGCGGAGGACATCGCGCCCTTAACTGATTAGATCAAGAAAACCCTGGAACGCACCAGGAGTAGATCATCTCACATGGCTGCGCGACGGGACCCGATGCTTGGCGTATCGTCAACTTGAAGGAAGCTCAAAAGTTCCTCTAGGCAGCTTTGCAGGCTAGCTGATCACGAATCGTAAGGGTTCACTTCCAATCTTCGTCGTATATTTTGCTCTCGTTGCAGACCCCAAGGGTCGAGCCGCACACTGCTTGAAGCGGGGGGCGTTCAACGCATGATCACTCGCGGGCCGACCTCATATCACCTCACACGGTGGAACTGCGTGGATGCTTCTGCCGGAACGGGCTGGAAGAAATGCGCATGCCGGAGAACGAGGTTGGAGCGATACCCTCTTTCGGGTCGTGGCAAAGAGCAGGAGCACGAACAGATAGTCTCAAGCTGTCGCGGCACTTGCACTGGACGCCGTTGCTGGCGAGCTCTCACAATTGTCAGCAGATCCCGCGTATAAGCCTGAGGGATTCCAAAGATATGCCCAAGATACATCAGATCCCTACTACAATGCGATACATGGTGGACTCAATCCTGCCCTCCGCCATTCACCCCGCCCAACCCGAATCAGTCGTGTGGTGTAGCAAAGTCGTCCAATCCAGCAACCACGATGTTGGCAACAGCACGGCTGCCTTTCGAGACACTCGCGCCGATGACCAGGTTGGACTGGTCGAACCTTTTCGTGCCTTGAACCTCTGCCTTGAGCTCCCATCCTTCGAAATTGTACCGGTCAATATCGCCCACTGGAGGCTCTTGGGGTGGCGTTACGTCGCACTTGATCGTGCTGTTTTCCCACCAGAAGACGCCGTCGATGAGATCAAGATCGACAAAGACGTCGGCGACCTCCTTGATCCCGCTTCCGCCGAGGCAAGGGCGGCCGCGAATGGGGGATCGTCGGAAAGCCTTGGCGAGTCGTTCGTCGCTGACGTCGCCGTCTTCGATCCAGTACACTTTGAGCTTGATCCACATACGGGTAGCTTCTCCGTGCACTCGCCGGCACAGGATGCGCGTGTGCTTTTGGTCATCGCGGTTGGTCGCTATGCAATGACTCGCGGCGATCGCCTCGTACTTGTCGTAATCTCCACTGTCGCCGCTCACTTCGTTCAGCACCACGACGCGGTTGCGTCGACTCGATGCATTGAAGACATTGATCTCGCAGTCGACCAGCTTGCCGGCCTTGAAGAACGAATCATACGGTTCAGCCAGGTAGGGAATGCGACCGGCGACTTCGTGATGCTGCGAGTCGGGGCGGAGTAGCCTGACGGCGGGCGAGTGTTGAGCGGTCGGTATGACTTTGAGGTCGGTCACCTCATTCGGTGAGTTGGCGAAATCGATGATGCGAATCGAGAAACTGGATGCGTCCCCTCCGGGCTGAGGAATGACTTTGAATCGTCCGACCTTTTCGTTTGTGGGCCAACCCACGAGGGATGTAGTGCTACACAAGAGGGAATCAGTATCGCGGCAATGAAGGGGGCGATCTAAACGTACTAGGAAGTGGTGATCGCTTCGCCACGCAGTTTGCGCGCGTCTCGCCTACTCGTCGTGAACCGGTCAGCCGAGGTGGCCAATCCAAACGTGTCATTCTCGTTCTGATGAAAGGCCCACGCCGACCGCCGATCCCCGTCGCGGTACGCGTTCTGTTGCTGACTGATAGTGGTGCCGAACTTGGTCTTGTAGACCAAGTCGTTGTCGCCGATCTGCAGTCGGCATAGTTGCGGAAAAGATCCAGCCTCCTTCATATCGCCTTGCTGCATGATGAACTTGGTAGACGGCCAACGTTCGATGCGACCGTGTCCGTGAACGGTGAGCAGCGTTTGCTCGTATTTGGCAATACGTTTGGTGAAGGTGTCTTGTATATCCTGCCGGTAATTTGCGATACCAGCGTCATCGTAAGGTGAATCTTCTCCCAACGTCCACAACTCGGCCATCATCTCCAACAGAGACGTTCCGAGGTACTGAATCTTTGCCATGCGCTTGGCAAACCATCTAGCTTCGATCAGGTAAGACTGGATGCCGTAGTACTCAAAGTTGTCGGTCGATTCGAGCTTGGACCAGAGGTGCGCTTGAATGGCTTCGATAGCTTGCAGCCGCCTGCCATCGCGTGCTCGTGTGTCGGACTCGCTGATGAGGAAGTTGTGGGCCTTTTCAATCCAGTTCTCAACGTTTCGCCTTTCCCCCAACAGGAAGGTCAAGGCTTCGTCTGCATCGATCTATACAGCCCCAGACTGAGTTAGCTGAGCTCCCATCCGGAGACACGAGACACGAGACACACCTTCATCTTCTTGTGCAGCTGTGTGTGAATCGTCTTCAACTCGACGTAGGCCTTTTAAATGGGTCATGAGCTATGCGACCAACTGAAAGTCGAATCGAAAACGACTGACCTTGTTCATGTCATTCAACCGGAACTCATTCTTGTTCTCGGCGGACAGGTAATTCAGCCGGTTCGCCATCGCAGCGTTCTGGTGTTCGATCCTCTTGACCGTCTCCAAGATCTCGTCCTCTGTTTCGGGCGGGGGCGAGTAGCCGATGACGTGAAAGATTCCATCGAGGATCATGCTGGACAAACCATCCGGAGTCTTGCCTTCGGACAGAACTGTGAACGTGAATGTCATTCCCAGCTTGAGGGCCTTGACGAGATTCTTCTCGACAGTTGTAGATGCTTCGGGATTTTGAGGAGTCGGTTCTTCTGCTTGACTGAGCTTGCGCAGACTTCGGTGTTGGCGGACGGTCTCTTCGTCGCCGTCCATGGCGTCGAGGACGAGGTCGGCGACGGTGTCGATCAGGTCATCTTCTTCCAGGTCTTTGAGAGTCATGGTTATGGTCAGTTTTGATGATCGGGCTTGCGTGTGAGGTAAGGGAAGGGATGAAGGAAGAGGAAAAGGGCACGCAGCTCTGAGCAACACTCACGTATTTATACCACGACAAAGCGTATTCCCGGCATCGCCAGGCTCGCCGATTTGGCCTTCGATAACACATCTTGGTTGGACGGATTCATTCTTGCTGCGACACCGTAGGGTCCTCACTTCTCTTCGGTTCCCTCGGCTGTACATCGTTGCTGGAGCGTGGCAAGATCCGTTGGCGTCTTGTTTGCGTCGGTCCGCAGCATCGTGAGGGCCACATCTTGACTGTCCATGCAGGGAACCCAGAAGATCAGCGCCACGTTCAGGATGTTCCGGTGTCTGTCTTGCGTACCTGGGTCTTGACTGAGCAACTCGTGGATCTCATGGGGATCTTGCTAGGAACGATCAACCTTTCACAATCAAACCTCTCTATCGATTTCACGGTGACATCCAGGTTGATACCTCTGCTCGAATCTCGTGCCTGAAAGCGGAGGAAATCAAGGAGCCCCCCGACCTGAAGCTCGATCACTTTGCCATGCCCCATTCCGGTTTCGGCTTCCTCGGCTTCCTGCGTCCCGATTGGATTGGATGCAACGCGTCTTCGTGGGCTGAAAAAGAGGAGCAGATCTAGAATCAAAGACAGCACTAGGTTCGTCAAGTGGATTCTGTATACCCTTGATAGCATTCTCTATCCGTTCTAATCTTCCAAAATGTCCATCAAGACTCCCACCGTCAAGCTCTCCACCACCAACGATGAGATGCCCCTCGTCGGCATGGTACGTGTTCCCTTCCCTCTGCTCCTTCGCTGCACCTTGACTGACAACCTCACGTCGCACAGGGCATGTGGAAGGTCCCCAATGACGTCTGCGCCAACACCGTCTACGAAGCCATCAAGGCTGGCGTACGAATGTTCGATTCGAGCAGTGACTACGGGAACGAGCACGAGTCGGGCAAGGGACTGAAGCGTGCGCTGGATGAGGGGCTCGTCAAGCGGGAGGAGCTGTTCATCGTTAGCAAGCTCTGGAACACTTACAAGGTGTGTTGACTGGGCAGGTGGGTGTATGCTATGGGAGCTGACGCAGCGGTTGTTGCGCACAGCAACCTGAACAAGTCGAGATCCAGATCCGACGACAGCTCGAGGACTGGCAGACCGAGTACTTCGATCTGTAAGTTTCCCTTTGCGAACGATACCGCTCTGGTCAGCTGACCTCCTTATCACAGCTACCTCATCCACTTCCCCATCGCCTTGAAGTATGGTATGTCGCGGCGGAGAACGCTTCAACGGACCTGTTACTGATCCTCCGCCATGCCCTCCAGTCGACCCCTCCGTCAGCTACCCTCCCGGATGGTTCACCGCCGAAGGCAAGATCGAACTCGACAAGGCTCCCTTGCACGTACGTCCGACCCCTCTTGTCGTCCGACTCGACGCTGATCTCGCTCGTTGCAGAAAACCTGGGCGGCGATGGAGAAGCTCCCCGGGCTCAAGCTCGCCAAGAACATTGGCATCTCCAACTTTGGCGGTCAGCTGATTGCCGACTTGATGACTTATGCCGAGATCCCGCCGGCGGTGCTGCAGGTTGAGATGCACCCTTACAATGTCAGTATTCAGATCCGTTGGTCAAATCCAGCCCTAACCGGTTTGAAACGGCAGGTTCAGCAAGATTTGATTGATCTCTGTGAGGCGTACGGAATCAGGGTCATGGCATTCTCCACTTTCGGTCCCGCCAGGTATGTTCACGGTCTTGGGAATTGGCGAGGTGCGCTAACATCTCTACCCACCGCAGCTGGCTGGAACTCGGTGTCCCCTCCGCCACCCAAGTCGAGTCCCTCCTCAACCACCCCGTCATCACCAAAATCGCCGAAAAGCACTCCGCCACGCCCGGCCAGGTCCTCCTCCGATGGTGCACCCAGCGAAACATTATCGTCATTCCCAAGACGATCAAGCCCGAGCGCATGGCGGAGAACGTTAAGAGCTCGACTTTGCAGTTGGATAAGGAGGATATCGAGGCGGTTACCGGGTTGGACAAGGCGTTTAGGATGGGAAACACCAAGGTCTTCGACCCGAGGTTGGCTATCTATGCTTAAGTCGTGGTGCAGTCACATGATAAAAGGCCCCCAAATACAGGAACTCAGTAACTTATAGTAAACATATCTGCATAGCATTACAAGGCTCTATGATAGGAAGCAGGTTCCTTTTTCGTAACTAGCTCGACTGTTCTTGACTGTTCAGCCCACTTGTTTCCTCCTCAAGGCCATCTTGTGAAGCGTGTTATCGAGCTGGTTCAACACGGTCGATGTCTCCTCGAGCAGATCTAGTGCGACTTCACGGAAATCCAGTAAGACGGTGCGGCGTCGTTTGATGTCTCGCAGATTGACAACACGATCATACGGGCTGCGGCGCATTGAAGAAGGGATAGGAGAAGGCCACCCGTGGACTGGAGGTGTAGCGTAACGCCTCGGCATCAGGTGTCGATCGAAAGGTAGATGATACGGCTCAGAGCTCTCATTGGGCCTCGAGGGGTAGAATGGCGGCGTTGACTTGGAAGATGGCAAGAAGGTTCTAGGCGGAAGTGTTCGTCTTTCCAGCGAATGAACGAATGCATGCCTCTGCTTCGACATATCCGGAACCGAGGAGTACACACTGGGTATACGCCGTTCGTGATTTGAGAAGTCGATCCTCGGCTTGCCCAATTCCAGTGGAGGGAGGAAATCCGAAGATCGCTCTCTTTCAGCAGCATGATGAGAGTCGGCGCCTCTCAGACTCTCCAGAATTCGGTTCGGGACCTTCTGCTTCGCCGGCGGAGGAAGGAGGATGGCATCGTCTCTTGCTCGTTGCTTCTGTTCGTGCCTGAGCTGCCCAAGCGAGAGAGGACTGGTAAGTAACCTACACTGCGAAGCGTGACGTCCGAGTCGGCTCACTTGTTTCGCTTCGTCTCGATTCGTGATCGCCAAGAGGCATCTTTCACACCTGAACGTGTTCGAGCGCTGTCGGTTTGTCATTCGGACATCGGAATTGCCACACGCAGAGCAGACGACAAGACCAAGGCGGGGCGGGGTTGCAATTGAAACCCTGTCACTGTCGTCGTGCTCGGGCGGGAAATGAACACCTCGCACTGACTGTTCTTCTTTCACAGTCGGCTGGATTGATGCCGTCAAGCAGGGCGGAGAAAGCGATGATGTTTCCGACATATCAATCTCTTCTTTTTTAACCTCAGGCGATGTAGCAGCCAGGACAGGACTGATCTCTCTCACTTCGGCAGAGTTGAAGGAGCCCTCTTGCAGTTTCCGAGCCAAAGCTCGCGTCACTCTTCGGGGGAGGTCCCGTTGGTAGCCCCCCACCTTGGGTCCACCAGAAGTCCGTGTTTGAAGTGGAATCTCGGTCTTGGCGACTGACGAGTCGGAGATTTCCCTGTTTGGACTCGAATGGCGCCTGAGTCGCAGCTTCAGTGACAAAGTCATTGTTCGTAAAGCCACAAGTTCGTTTCACGGCTCTTCGCCCGCTATCAAACGGGATATTAGCCTGAGCTTCTCTCGATAAGTGGGAAAGGTGCCAGTGAGGTCCCAGAGTACCTATGGCAGGTTGGTTGGGCAATGTAGAGGACGAAATGGGGTAAGCGACTTGAGAGCGCAAGGCGAAGCGAAACGCATAAAACGGTGAGGGTGCAGCCTGCTATATCTCTCGCACGAAGCTGGATGATGGCTTGCGAACGGCCCTTTGCGTGTGGTGAAAGGAAGAGCAGGTAAAAATTCCCGTCCGAAACCAGTTTTCCTTTCAGCCTCTCCTGTCTGTCAAAAGAATCATCAAGTACACCTCCTTCGCACTCAGGTAAAAGCAGACCAGTAGTCTCGACTGGAGCGCTAGATGAGGGATATCTCGTACGCTAGGGCAGTGACCTCCAGACAAATCCTCATGCCTGGCGTACTCAGCGCGGAAAGGTATAATATCTCTTGGGTGTGAGAAGCGGGTCAGATTGCCTGGCGAGGTTCTGAAAGTCAGCAAGATGACTTGCATTGTAGGACCCTGTGATCGCTGTAGTGTAACAAGTAATATCATATGACTACCTATACAGGTACCCCATTTACATTCGATCACGCGAAACAAGATTGTCCTTGCAGCCTAATGAGCCCAGCAGAGCGATTAAGCCATGGCAGATATTGTAATCAGACAGCACTATCCCAGGCTATACGAGAATGTTGAATTCGGTGGTGCCGGTAAGGTGAACCTTGACCGTGTAGTCGGTAGTGTTCTTGGAGATAGCGGCAACACCCCAGGGCATGTCAGAAGCTCCTCCAGTAGTGGAGAGATTCTTGCCGTTGATCGTAATGAAGTCGGCTTGGGTAGGGATGTAGAGGGTGGCATCAGACGGGTCTGATAAAGCAAAAGAGCGTCAGTATGAGAAGGGATTGTGACTGCAACGAGCTGATGCTTACAGAAGAGAGGAGTGACAGTCCAGTTCATCTTGCCCGCAGTGTCCTTATGCAAGTCCAGGGCCACTTGTCCTCTGGAAGTAGCAGCTGTTCCGTTGATCCAGGTGAGGTCGCCCATTTGAGGTCGCACATCATAGGTGGCGTGGCCCAAGGATGTGGCCTTGACACCCATAACATACTCGCCTAGGAGAGACGGCTAGTCAGCACATGGGTAGCGGTAAAGTGTGCAATGACTTACTCAGTAGGGTGATGACACCGGTACTTCGGGAAGCGACCAATTCAGTGTCCTCGTTGGGCTCAAGGTGCTCCCAGTAACCCTTGGAGAAGAATCTTCCTTCGGAGATCATCTGTCAAGATAGAAAGGTCAGGATGAATGCGCGCTCGCTGAAGCTGTAGAACGTACAGGCGTCCAGACACTGTTGATGAGGTCCATTCCGAGGCTGGTGTTGCAGACTTCAAAGGCGGCAGCGGCATGGTAGTACTGGAGGCAGAGACTATCAGCTCATATCTACACTCACTATCGGAGCGAGACTCACAGCCGAGTAGGGTACCGCCTTGTGAGGGTATCCGTAGGCATCATACGAGTAGGCCAGGTACTTTCCGGGCTTGCTCTCGTCAATAAGGGCAGCATCCATGGTGTCCAAGATCGCCTGTCGGTCCGCAATAGGAGCCACGCCATAGAGGATGGCCATAGCGTTCAAGTCTTGGGCGATACCTGTCTTTCGGTCGGTCGAGATGTAGTAGTAGTGCTTCTCCTTGTCGTAAAGGACGTTGTTGACAGACTCGTGGACCTTGTCGGCCAATTCGTCGTACTCATGAGCAAGGGTCATGTTCTTTTCCAACTCCCGCGCCAGGAATGCTGAGGCTCGGAGGGATTGGTACCAGAGGATGTTGACCTTTCCGAGGGTGCCGGCGGGGGATCCTTCATAAGGCAAGTAACCGGGGTTGGTCGAGTTCTCCCATCCAGCCCAGTCTCGGACGTATGTCGATCCTTCGGGAATGGTGATCTGTGATAGGGAGATGTTATCAGAGGCACCTCCCAAGACAAGTGACTTCTAACTCACCAGACCGGTTTCAGGAGAAGCCTGGGAGATCATGTATTCATTGAGGCGAGAGAGGGACTCGAACAAAGAGGGGTACTGCTCGTTGGCGGTGAAGATGACTGCTTCGAAGTCGTTGGTCGCCATAACGTAATCCTTGATCGCGGTCGCGAATTCAACCCAATAGTTCTGTGGAGCGGGGTATCAGATCCAGATCTAAGTTATCAGGCGAAAAAGTACTCACGAAGCCGAGGAAGAAATCAACGGGCGTGTTGTCGGAGGGCCAGAAGGTCTTGGCGGGGACCTGGGGCCATGCCCAGGTTGCAATTCGACCGTTTCGGTTTTGGTCGGCACCCTATCAGAACGAACTTAGCACCGAGAGGTGTGCGAACCTTGCCGACACTTACGAAGGTGTGAAGGTTGCCCAAGACGAATTCAGGGGTGAACCAACTGTTGTAGACTGCCTTGGCCGCGACAACGGTGTCCTGAAGATCCATTCCTCGCCTGTTACGGGCGGCACTGATCATGACGTTTTCCTGATAGGCGTATGGGATTCAGCGCCTATTGATTCTAGCACAATTGCTGTCCACTCACCAAAGTACCTTGGCCATAGTATGAGCCTTCGGCAGAAACCTGCAACTGCTGGTGGGCACCTGAAGACCAATGATCAGTCGTCATCCAGAGGCGCGAAGTATGGAGACGTACCCTGGTAGTCGTTGTTCAAGAATGCCTTGCCGAACTTGTCGAAAGCAGTGACATTGGAGAGGATGACAGCTTGTCCGGTGATTGTTCGGTATCCGAAGGATCCGGGGCTAGTCGGCGCCCTTCCGTTGATCTCTGCAGGAACAGCGAAACGGGCGATCTCCGTGTCGTTCAACTTGACGATGGCGGTGGTGTTGTCGTAATAAGCAAAGCTAAACTTCCACCAGTCGCCTTCGGTGATGGGAATAGGGGAGGTGGCTTCTCCGAGAACAGTTCCAGCTTCCTCACTAACACCGTACACAAGTTGAATTCGGTTGGGCGTTTCGGAGTGCTCGGAAAAGACGTTGAACAGCATCGCGTTCTTTACGGCATCAGCTTGGGTGTATACACCGAAACCCTTGTGGATGATGTGAGCGTTGATGTCGAGCGTGTAGTTTGAGATCGTCGGGAAGGACATGAAGATACCGGAAGCTTGGTCGTCGAGGTAGATACCAGCTCCACCGTGTCGGTAGGGCTTGTCGTACGAGTATGCCTGGAGCAAGGTGGTCGAGAGTGTGTGCGCGCCGTAGTTGAAGATCTTGGAGATGTTTTGCATCCTGCAAGGCGAGAAGGAGGTTCAGAACCGATCGGATGACGAAGCTGTGCAGTAAACTCACCATCCAGGACCCTCACCGGAGAAGTTACCGGCGACGTATGGCTGAGGTCGGGGGAAGGTGTAACCTGATGAACGCGGCAACTCAGCACGAGACCTTGGTGGACAATGCGATTGTCTTACCTAGAGCTCCAACTCGGAACGTTCCCGATCCGACGGTCAAGATCTCAAGCTTGACGTATCGGAAGGTGGTGGAAGAGTAGCTTTCGATTCGAGTGGTCGCCGCATCGAGGGTATAGTTTCGCTGCCTGTCAGTGTTGTGGTCCTGGATCATGATCGGGTACATGGTGTCTCCAGAGTCGACAAAGTCGAGCGAGTCACTGTACGTAATTCGCAAGATGGGTGTATTGACACTGGCGGCAATGTTGTAGAAATCCAAGCCAGTGTAGACCGCTCCGTAGTCGATCTAGCAAGGAGTAAGAGTGAGCGTGTCTCGACATTGCAGAGAGAAAGCACTCACCACACAGGATGCGATCTGGTCCTCGGTGGTCGTCAACCTGAGCGGACCTTCGGAAGGCGGACCAGGGTACGAGACGTTTCCCTGAACCTGGATCAACCTATCGGGCTGAATAACCAAGGGGTAACCATCCAAGTACCTCCAGTTGTGGGTCTTTTCCCAGGCGAGGACCGAGGTCGACGCAAAGGCAACGGTGGCCAGGAGCTGGCAGACAGAGGAAGCGAGCATTGTCAAAGGTGGTTTAGTCGATTGGTGTGGTTGTCGTTGTTGTCTTGCGGCGGTGGTTGGTCGGCGGAGACTAGGTGTGCTGGTGTTGGTAGTTGGTAGTAGGGATTATGAGTAGGGGAATTATAAGAGACTGTTGGTAGTAGGTGAAGTCTAGCTAAGTGCCGCTTGAAGAGATACAAGGGCGTTTGCGGATCTGCTGTCGGGGCCTCCTTATATAGCTCAAAGCTCAGGATCACCAGTGGCGGATCCCCATATCCACCGGAGACGACGGAGATGCCAACACCATTCGCCAAGGTGGTTGCCTTGACTTCTTGCACGATCTCGATCCTCGCCTTGACGAGAACATCGATCAACTATCTCGGCGCAAGTCAGGGTACAGGATCGCTGTAGCCAAAGGACGAGATTGTTAATTGGATAACATACCCCAAGAAACAAACAACATACTGACTGTAAGTAGCATCTCGAATGATGAAGATGAATCGAGTTCGCGACCAATTGCTGTTGCATCTCAAGATACATCGTATGCCACTCGCCAATATGCCTGATCCGGCTCGTAGGCACCGCACGATCCTGTCGATACACAATCAGATATGCAGCCCGCCCGGAACATAGACCAGTCATGGACTACCAACACGAACCTACTGTGCCTCCGACTACCTGTCCGCCGTCGAGCCGCCCAAGAGTTCGCGCAAGTACCGATTTCTTGAGGCATACCCGAGGTGGGGAACCTGGTGGGATCCCGCTCATAACGTCATGGGTGACTTGCTACAGCTCTTGCGACCTGCTGCTGCGCCCCCGGTCCTTCATCAGCGTTCGGGAACCCCATCATAGGTCAAACTTACCGCCGTCCCGAATGCTGACGACCGACGGGCAGCGTTTTATGCGAGACAGCGAACGAGCCGGGGCCAGGCGTTGACTCGGGGAAAGCGGATATCGTAAGGAGCAATGGGTACGCTATTGGCTTAGACGCTGGCTTCATCGAGGATGTTGTGGTCGTTGGGGACGATCATGTTTCTTCTTCTCTTCATCGAATGTGGTTCCGAGCTATTATCGAGACGGTCGTGCCTGAGGATAACGACTTATTTCAGTTTGCGACTGAGATTTCGGAGAAGCCGCGTCCGCTTGTTATCTGTTCGAGTTTTGGCGAACTCACACGTTCAGGAGGCTCTTCAGATGGACATGTCGCCGTGCATGACATGGGGCGAGGGTCAGGAGGGTCAGGATCGCTCTCCAACTTGTGAAGGCGAAGTGCTGGCATGTGGTGAGGAGTATGGTCATGGAGAGACAAGTCGACGACGACCTGAAGCTGTGAAAGTAGCTGAACTCTGTTGTTTACGATGTCAAACGATCGAGCGCGCCGTGACATCCTCATTTCCACTACCCGGGTCCTTGATCCTACATATCTCGTCCACATCCCTCCTACACTCTCCATCATCTCATCACACCCAGCACCATGAAGATCGTCTACAAGGAATACCACCCCGTCGCTTCCTGGCGCTGGGACGTCGACCCAGACGGCGGTAATCGCGGACCGAACGTCGAGGATCCTGAAAAGGTGGACGATGGAATAGCAGATGAACCGGGACTTGTGGGTGATGACGGACCTGCGAACGAGGATGACGAAGATGAAGAAGAGGACGACGAGGATGAAGACGATGAAGAGATGTGCGGAGTTTGTCAGCAGGAGTTTGAGAGTGCTTGTCCGGCTTGTAAAGTCCCCGGAGACGATTGTCCACTCAGTACGTTCCCCCTTTCGCCAAACTCTTGCTGCTCCGTTTGTTCACTAACTGCCTTACACTCGCGCAGTTTGGGGAGGCTGCAAACACGTCTTTCACATGCACTGTCTGCTACAATGGCTGCAGACGCCGTCGTCCAAGGAACAGTGTCCGCTTGATCGTCGGCCGTGGGGTGAGTCGCGATAAAGGTCCCCCTAGCAAACTTGTGCTGATCTGAGCGTCCTTCTAGTGCCGCTGTAGGGGATATCCTTGATGCGTTGCTCGTGCCGTGTTTCCGGAAAACTCAAGGTGCATCAAATTCCGTCCGGCAGTTGTTCCTTGTGCTGACTTGTCTTTTCCGCAGCGGTGTGATTCTACCGTCGACTAAACGACGGACGCCTCTCCTCATCGCTGCAACGGATATCCCGTCAACTCGCAACCTCCACGTGACTCCTCGACATCAGCGCTGCACGTCCAGGCGAAGCTCCCTTTCGCGACTGTGCGCAATCCGTCATGGACGTTCCTGACGATTTGCATCCTGCATGTCGCCTCGCCGACACCCTCAGTCCGTACTCGGGACTGCAATTAGGTCGGTCGACCCGGACGGCGAATCACGCCCACACCTTGTGACTGTCATATCCAAAACGGAAGTTTTGACATCTCCTTGTCTGTATCACTATGTGCGCTGTTGTATACTTTACGTCAATGAAGCGCGACCTTGCTGTATCGATCGCCATGGCATGCACTCAATCCTTTCAATGCTTGACATGGACGTCGGCGTGCTCTCGTACGCCAAGTGCATCCAGACTGTACAAATACCGCTCGTCGGGCACGTCGATGCATCACAGGATGGTCTTCCAAAGAGGATCATATGGAAACAATCTATGAAAACAATCTATGCTAACACAACCTTACAATAACCTTTAACCCTATTCCCATTCCTGGCCCCGTCTAGAACAACTTTTCCTCCTCCTTTTGCGCGGCCATCTCCCTGTACTTGCGCAGCCGCAGGAGGTTGCGCTGGAGCATGGCGATCGTCATCTGCCCGACGGAGGGGACGTAGATTGATGCCTGCGAGGTGACGGTGAGTTCGTGACACAGACCTAAGGAGAGAGGGATCCCGAACGCACCTTTTGCCGCACGTCCGCCTCGAAATTCTTATCGCCCGCCACGTTAACACAAACGCACCCGTCCTTCAACCACTCGGTCTTTACTTTATAGTCCTTGTGCGGGACGGCGCTAATGACGACGTCGGACACGCGCAGGCATTCTTGCAGCGTGAGCGAGGTCGGGGAGACGACGTGGTGCGGGTTGAAGCGGGACGTGTTGGCGATGACCGAGGACGGGCGTTTGGAGAATTCGACGATGGCTGCGCGGGGGAGTGAAGGCGACCGAGGGGAGCGGATGAAGCGGGCGAGCGGGATATGTTAGTGATTGTTGTGGAAGACATGGAGTGGGACGTACAGTCGATATCGACGCTCAACACGCGCGCGCCGTCGTTTGCCAACAGCGCCGCCAACGGCCGTCCGACGACTTCCGACCGGTTGATGACGGTGATCACCTTTCTACAGCGCAGCCCATCAGCTTTCACTTCTCGAAATTACGTAGCCTTGGCCAGGCGGAACCCACCCTCGCGCACGATCCCCGTACGCCAACAACTTGTTATACACGCCGACGAACTCGAGCACCTTGACGATCGCCAAGGGCGTGCAGGGGAGGACGGACTTGACGGTTCCCGGTGGCGGAAGGTCGTTCTGGGTGATGGATTGCGGGAGGTGGGATTCCGGGATGGCGGAGAGGGTTTTCGGGGAGATGTAGCGGACGCTGCGAGGAGCAAAGCGACGAGGAGACGGTCAGTGAGGTGTTTGGGGAATGGAAGCGGGACGCACTTGTGATACAGATTCCACAGAAACTTGTGGTTCAACCCCTCGACATCCTTGTACGGGCTCACGCACTGCTGCAGATACTGATCCTGGCTCCCGCCGTGGATCGGGTAGTAGACCATGATCCCGTCCACGTCGTCGTCCTCGTTGGCCTCGAGGATGGCCTCTTCGACGTCGATCCCGACGTCGGGCGCGTCGCCGAGTGAGGAGCGGGCCGAGCCGACGAGGCGGAGTTCGTATGCGATGCCGAGGGATTCACAGGATTTGCGGGTGAACTGCGTGGAGCAAACGTAGTGAGCGACGAGCGTTCCGTTCCTTCTTTTCCTTTCCAGAAAGGTTGAAAACACGGGGCACCCACCTCGGCGTAATTCCGCGCATCTTCCTTCTCGGTCGCCAACACGCCAACCAACTTGGGCACCCTCCCTCCGTCCGGCGAAAAACTCTTATCACTGCTGAGGATGTTCAAGAGCTCGCTCTTTGTCGCCTGGTGAACCTTGGACGCGGGAATAAGGATCCCGGCGCCCTCCGGCTGCGCGGGCTTGGCGGTGGTGGTCGTTGTGGACATGCTTGAGGGGCGGGAGATGGCGCGTATGGAAAAGTATGTTCTGGCGAGTGCTGTCCGGGGGATCAAGGGACGGAGTGAGACGAGCATCGATGGGGGTGTGGCCCAACTGTTTTCCTGGTGAGGTGCGAGGAAGATGGACGCTCTTCATTCGGGTTACAATCTTCTTTTTTGGTTCCGCATAAAAGGGAAAGGAAAGGGTCACGTGTGGTTAGGTAAGCATGGACGCGCAAGTGATGAGGATGACGAAGATGGAGGGAGTTGTCCAAAGGGAGGTGTTCAAGTGTTCGGTCTCCTTGTTGGCTAGTATCCATCATCACCAGTCATCATGGTACGCCCTTCCCTTTCCTTTCCTTTGATACCAAAAGCTGATCCCTGGCGCAGTCAAACCCAATGGAACTCAACGGCGGCTCGGTCGTGGCCATGATCGGCAAGGATTGTGTCGCGATTGCGAGTGATCTCAGGCTCGGGCAGCAGGCGGTCGGGTTGGCGAGTAATTTTGAAAAGGTGAGGAGACTGGCGAGCGGAGCGGGGTGGGAGATGAGGAGACCGTTCGGAGCGGCGCGAGAAGGAACCTCTGCTGAGCGAAGCGAGGACAAAGAGTCTCCTGAGCGAAGCGAGAATCAAGTGTCTTGTCGAGCGGAGTGAGGGAACCTCTTCCGAGTGCGTCGTAGGACGCGCGAGATCACCGTCGATGAGTGCAGCGAGAAAGGAGTATTCCGAGCACAGCGAGAAACAAGCTTCTCGTCGAGCGGATCGAAGAAACCTCCTTTCGATGGACACCACGAGAATTGCTATGTCATCGCCTTCTTCGTGCAATGCGAGAACGACGGACGGACGGTCGAATCTTCCGCAGGGCAAGGGAATGCGTCGAGGTGCATGACAGGACGCGCGAGGTCTCGAGTCGGGAGATCTGGAAAGACGAGAACATGATTGGCAAGGACGGGCGTGATTTCGAGCAGAGAGATGAGGATGGCGTCGTCGCGTTGTAGAATGCGCGGGGTCACGATATCCGGATAGGAGAATCTCTGCAGAAGGGAAATTGATCGGCAAGCACGCCGAGGGGCAACGCAATGTGCAAGACGTCGTCGGATGCGTTGGGTGACACCACAAGGCGTCGGGATCTGCAATCGATCTTGACATGGGATGGAGGGAGGTTTACGTTAAGCTGGAACGGATGGCCAGACGTATTGTGAATTCACGGATGATTGCAGCATGGCGTTTGGCACGCCGCCTCTCTGGACGTGGAATCGATCGTCTATATCGGACCAAGCAGCTAACTTTTCCCCCATTCAGGTCTTCCCCGTCTCGGACAAACTCTACATCGGCCTCTCGGGCCTCGCAACGGACACGTACACCCTCCGGGAGAGCTTGAGGTTCAGGGTGAACATGTACCGGATGAAGGAGGAGCGGGAGATTACGCCCGAGACGTTTACGCATTTGGTCAGCAGTACGCTGTATGAGAAGCGGTGAGTCACGAGTCGCGAGAGCGAAGCGAAGCAGGCGAGGAGAAAGTGATGCGGACAGGACGAAAAAGATGTTCGAGCCGTGTTCAGAGGGGAAGGCTAGGGAGCGTGGAGAGCCGCTAGATGGTCGGGTATCGATCACGTGGCGTAGACGAGAGAAGGAGATGCAGATGTAGAGGACGACGCGGTGGTGGAGCACCACGGACGAGAGCGGTGGACGATTACGAAGGGTTGCGCAAAACGCACTCTTCACGTGCGGCAGTTGTTTCGCGAAGAGAACATTGGCCGACGGCCCGCGCGCTCTGAACTACGAGGAACAGCCGACGAATACGCGAGTTTGATCAGGAAGGAGTCGGAGCGCTGCTGGCACAGGAAAGAGCGAATGAACGGCGTTTGACGACTAGCGGACTTTTTGTCGCAAGACCTGCCGACCTGCGATGGTAGAAAGGCATGAAGGCTGTCTGCGTGCTCCCGATCGACCTCAACAGTGACACAAGCAAAAAGACGAAGAACTGATCACCCGACGTCTCGTGCAGATTCGGCGCCTACTTTATCGAACCCGTCGTCGCCGGCCTGCCAGACGCGACGCCGCTGAACCCAAACCCGAAACCGTTCATCTCGACGATGGATACGTGAGTCCGACTTGTCCTCCTGATCCGTAAATCAGCTCACGTGAACGCGGTGCAGGATCGGGTGTATTACCACGCCAAAGGATTTCGCCGTCGCCGGAACCGCGACGGACAAGCTGTACGGTGTCGCCGAAGGCCTATGGGAACCGGATCTCGTGCGTTGCCCACAATCTGACCGCTCCCATCCGCCGACGAACCTTTTCTCCGTGTGACAGGAGCCCGAGGACCTGTTCGAGACGATCTCGCAGACGATCTTGAATGCCATGGATCGGGACGCGTTGTCCGGCTGGGGCGCGGTCGTGCATGTGATGTGAGTTCCGTTTCTTTTGCTGGCGTTGGAGGTGCTGATGCTAGTGTGGCAGTTCGAGGGACAAGGTGGTGACGCGGTACTTGAGAGGTCGGATGGATTAGTTGTGTCGCATACGAGTAGAGAGAGTGGATTGCTTGTTCGAATGGGATCAATGAATGCATAATCGCGAACGCGAGGTCAAAGGTCGAACTTTTCCTGGGATCTTCCCGACGGGTCTGACGATGGGTAACAGTGAGAATATGGATCAAGCGGCCTTGTTGAGGTGAGGATCTTTTGAAGCAGCGCCGCTACAGGTTGGAAGGATGAATGGAAACCGACATGCTCGTCTTCCCGGATCCGCATCGTTTTGCGCGTGTAGTTTATCTGATCAGTCCGAGGCGACACTGTTTCGTTTCCAGGGCTTGATGAGGCACTGACGATTGCGACGACTGGAACACCAGAGCGCTTTCGAGGAAGAGGAAGAAGTAATTGAAGTAAAGAGTCGTCACTTTGCCACCTGCATCCGCCGCGCATCGCCCGAGTCGATCGCGATCGTTTTTCACGAAAGTCAGCCAACATCAGCGTCACCAAGTCGACATTTCTGGATCCAATTCCATTCCACCTTGGATACTTCTAACTCTTCATCCAGGACGGCATCACCGTAATCTCGGCAAAATGGCATTCACCTCGTTCCTCTCCGACAAGCAGGCCTACACGGGCCAACAATCCGCACCGGCCGCCACATCATCCTCGCAACTCTTCCAATCCGCGTCATTCGACTCCTCTCCTTCCCCCGGTGCGGCCGGCACACCCACCACCCCGGCCCTGCCCACATCATCCGACCTCTTTGCGGCATCAGCATACGACCCGGCGAAACTGCACCCGCTCGCGCAGCTGGGGGATAATCTGGATTATCTTGCGTTGGAGGATGCGAAAGTGGCGGATTTGCCGGGGAGCGGGTCGGCGTTGCCGTCGAGAGGGTGGGCGGACGAGTTGTGTTATGGTACCGGGTCGACGTATTTGAGTGGTGAGTCGGCGCGAGGAGCCGTCAGGAGAGACGAGGCAGGTATCTGTCTGCGGATTTGTGCTGATGTTTTTTTTTTTGCGTCAGGTCTCGTTCTTGGTGGCGCATGGGGCCTCAAGGAGGGCATGCAGCGTCCACTCGGCTCCTCGTCGTCGATGAAGTTGCGGATCAACAGTATCCTGAACGCCTGCACGCGACGCGGGAGTTTCCTGGGGAACAACTTGGGTATATTAGGTGCGTTCTCTCCCCTTCTTTCCTCTTTGCCGGCGTGTCGAGTGACGTTCGTGGTGCTGATTCTTATGGTGTGGCGTAGCGCTCTTTTATAACGGCGTCAATTCGTCTATCGATGCGTATCGGGGGAAACACGATACCTACGGCGCCATCGCGGCGGGTGCATTGTCGGGTGTGATCTACAAAGCGACTGGTACGCCCATTACCCCCTCTATTCCTCTTTGTTCTGGCGCTGATTTGGTGTGGTAGCCGGGCTCAAACCAGCGATCGCGGGCGGTGTCGTCATGGCCGGGGTGTCGACCGTGTGGAGTTTCGCCAAGCAAAAGGTGCTGGATATCGATCTGTAGAGGCGCGTAGGATTGGAGGGGAGGGAGACGATTCACTGCTCATGTAGGATATGCAATACTAATAGATCATCGGTTGAATGTGGGAGTGTGAAAGAGGTTCTGTCGGTTTTGTTGAGGTGGTTCAAAGATATTCCTAGCTGCTCAGGGGCACGGTTTCCCGGAATCGGACTGGGTCGATCGTTGGGATATGAGTGCTGGTTGTTGGTCCCTGTCACCTAGCACCTGAGCGTCATACCAGGAACCTATCTCTACGCCGACAGCTACCCACTAAGGACTGGCAACACCGATCTGAATCCCGTAATAGCCCGCCTCACGTGACACGGCAACCCTATCTGTGGGGCCTCGCATCGGGTTGATGATGACTCAAAGCCGTACCTTACTCCTTCCCTCCTTTTCACCTTGACCCTAGCTATACAAGGATGACCCTGTTCGACCTCATCCGCCCGGGACGTCTCTCCCGACAATCAACCCGGTCCCAACCCGGCAGCAGAACCGCCAGTCCGTCAGGCTCACCGAGGGAATCGCCGCACGCCACACCGCACATGGGGCACTTTACCGCGCTGTTCACGCACCATGCCGACTCGCATTCCCATGGCCATGGAAGGGGGGAAGGCAGTCATTCGTCGGCCAAGAAGAAGGAGTACGAGTTTTTCCCGCACGCACAGCCGATTGGGAGCGGCGGGTATAGTGATGTGCTGAAGGCGCGCTGGTTGGCGCGGGAGGGGATGGTCGTTGCTGTGAAAGTCGTGCGCAAGGAGGCCGTCAAGGATCATGCCGAGTATCTGAAGATTATCGGGCCGTGAGTGCGCGAGTGGCGATTGGAGGGAGGAGAGATCGAGGTAGTGGATCGTGGGCTGACTTCGTATTTGTATAGAGGGTTTGAGAGGATAAATACCAATCCGAATATCTGTAAGTCGTCCCCCAACTGTTCATCGACATCGCTGACCAATTTCCAGGCGCAGGACTAGAGTACGCCCTTTCCCTCCCCCACCCCTCCAACCGGAACAAGACCCTGATCTGTGTGGTAGTTGGTTCGAATCGACGTCGAAATACTATATCACCTTTCCCCTCCTCACGGGCGGGGAATTACTCGAGCGGTTGAATACGCGGGGACGGTTTACGGAGGATGCGGTGAGAAGGGTCATGAAGGTGATGCTGGTACGTCCATTACCCTTGCGTTTCCTTTTGCCTTTCCTCTATAAACCTGTCCAACGCATGCTAATCCCATGTTTGCGGATTGACGGGGCGTAGGAAACCCTCGCGTACATTCACTCAAAAGGCATCATCCACCGGGACATCAAGCCCGATAATTTCCTGTACCGCACGCCGGACAGCGACGTGGATGATTTCGTGATCATCGATTTCGGGATATCCAAGGTGCGTCTTGCATTTCTTCTCCTATATCCCGACCAGACGTCGCTGACAGTGTCCCTATTGATTCTCTCCGCGCGTCTGACGAATCGCCCGCGCGCAGATCCTCGACCATCCCTCGGAAGACGACCCGAAGACGCAGACCGAGGTCGCGGGCACGCCCGGGTACGCCGCGCCCGAGGTCTTCCGGCGGACGGGGTACGGCAAGAACCAGGATGTGTTTGGGGTCGGCGTGATTGCGTATAATTTGTGGGTATCTGGTTCCTCTTTACGCGTTCGTTCACGGCTGCGACGGCTTGTCTGGCTCGGGATGTGCTCTGGCTTGCTCTGCGCTTCGCGTGCCTGCTTCTTCGTGCGTAGAGCTGATTCGCCTTCCCAGGTTATCCGCCTCCTCGCCATGGAAGTCGCAAGAGTACATGGCCCTGATCCAGGAAACGATTCGCGCCGACCCAGAGTTCCGTCCAGGACCATTTAGAGGCGTGTCAGAGCAGGGTCAGTAGAGTCTTGTTCGTGGGTGCCCCTGGGAGATGCTGATTTCGGACGACGAGTAGCAAAAGAGTTTATCAGGACGCTGATGCAGGCCGATCCGTATCAGAGGCCATCATCACGAGAAGCGCTCGCCCTACCAGTAAGTCTTGTCATCGTCCAAACAGAGGTCGAGCTAACGTCCTTCTAGTGGCTCACACAAACGCCACCACGTCCAGACGTCGCGGACCACATCCCAGCCCTTCCGCACGAGACACACGACCCGGACCGCATTCCTGTCCCACGTCCGCCGACATTGAAGCCTGAACATCCAATAGCACGTAGAATATCCGACCAAGGCGTCGAGGGTATCACTGTTGCCGCCGCGGGTCGGTAGCACGCATGGTGTATTGTATACTATAATCCTGGTACCCTATGTACCCTACTATTGCCGGTTCAACCGGACCTATAAGACAAACAACTTGCCTCTACAACTGCCGCAGGTATGCTCAAAATTTATACAACGTGTGGGTGCCGTGTCGAATGCAAGGGGCAGGTTTCTCGCGTATCCGCCGTACTCCGAGGGCGTGTCGACTGGAATTTGGAAATCTGTTGGGTCGGGACCCACGGGGAAGCCCGAGCCAAAGGTGGTTTTGATGGGCGAGGGGGCGAACAGGGCGTCGTCTGTCGGAGCGGCGGACTTGGGGAACGCGAATGCCCGTATGCGATGTACGTCTGCGTTATCGGGCGTCTTGCCCGTCCGCGACGGAGTCGGACTCGTATGCTCCACGGGAAACGTAAACGCTGTCCGAGTCTCCCACGCCGTACCTGGGGACCGCTTCGTCTCCCTCCCGAGCTCGGCGCGCAACGCCTCGACTTGGTCCTTGGCTGCTTGTTTCTCCGCGTGAAGTTGCTTGAGCGTGGACGTCAGTTTGAAGAGTTCGTTGCGCATCATGGCGAGTTGCGGGGCTGTTGTGGGCGATTGGGATCCGCCTGGCGAGTCGATGGGCGCGCGATGCGGTGTGGGCGCCGATGCCATACCGGAGAGCGAGGAGAGGTGGTCACCGACTACTAGGAGGTCAGCTCGTGACACAAAGCCCGGCCTTTTCGACTCACGTTTTCTGACTCGCTCGCGCAGAAACACGCCCTGCTCCTTTTCGTGCTTCAGCTGCATCTCGAGCCCATGACACCGCGCCTGCCACCCGTCCATATCCTCCTGCATCGTCTGTTTCTCCATCTCGAGCTGCTCCACCTGTCGCTTCAGCTCTTCCACGCCCGGCGCCACATCTGGAAACACCGCTCGTCGTGCTTCCGTATCGTCTACGTCATGCAGGACACGCGAATCGAGGCTCGATGCCGTGCTGGAGCGTTTCGCCGCGAATGATTCCGTACGGCGCCAGCTGAACCGTTTAGCGGCAATGATCTGTCCGACGGGGCTGGGCGTATCGATGCTGAGAGATCGGCGAGATTCGCGCAGATCGACTTCGGTGGATGAGACGGATCCGCTGACAGTGGAAACGGATGTATTTTGCACGAGCCGGAGGGGACGGATCTTGAATGATGTGTTGGACGAGGTGACAGATGAGGGTGAAGTGATCCCACGGATGCCGGATCGATCAGGGGTGAAGATTCCAGAGAGGTCCGCGTGCCCGCCCATCATATCGTCGGCCGGGACGACCTCTTCATCCTCCTCCAACAGCGTCCCCAGATTCGTCGCTTGACTTGCCATACTAGTCGACGCACCGAGCGCGCCGATCCCAATCCCGAGCGAGAGTCCGATGCCGAGACCGGGGTTGCTGGGTTGTGTGTCGGCTGACGCTGTTGGTCCGGGGAAGGAGAACGGTCTCCCTGCAGCGCTGGGTATCGGACTGGCGATGCTTGGCGACATTCGAAAAGCTGACAAGGATGATCCGGCGTCAGGCGTGTGCTCTGCTGATGGCTCCGCATCTCCAGTCTCTTCATCGGAATCCTCCATCATCGGCAACGTAATCTCCACCTTTTCCCCCATGACAGACGACACCCGACTCCTCCGGCGCATACTTCGTCTATCCGCATCGACGCCCAATGACGCCCTCCGTGTCCACTGGGCCACGTCGCCGCTTTGATGACGACCCTCGAGGGCGGAGAGGGCTTTACTCCGTTCGTCTGTCCTCCAGCCGAGGTCTTCAGGCGATGGCGTGCGTATCGGTGGGATCAGCGGGGAGATGGTCGATGGCGGGGGTTCCAGGATGGTTGGCGGGAGGGTGAATGCTGCGCGTGTGGAGATTGATGTTGAGCGGGTATGGGAATGGCGTTTCCGGTGCGCTGGTGTGGGTATGATTGGCGGAGTCGGCTCGTCTGTTGTGGTATTTGTGGCTGCGCCGGTCGTTCGTCCCGCTTGACCGAATACGAAGCCTCTGAACCGACCTTGTTCCTCGGCGGTGTTGTCGGGCGTTTCACTTGACGACGACGCGTTGGGCAAGCTGTCATGTAGCGGTATTGGTGGTAGATGCTCCTGTTCATCCGAGAAATCAAAAGTCAGTAATGCTTGACATTTCTTTCGGCTTGCCGAGGCCAGACTTCTCGCGGCATCGCCAATCAGTGAGATACTTCCCCACCTGTCCGCGTGCTCCACGACCATAGGAAGGGGCTAAAGACTCACCGGTTGCGCATTCCCTAACGCCGACCGCTCATCCACCACCGCTCCAAACACCGGCATCTCCAGCCCTCCATCCCCATCCACCTGCCAGCTCTTCCACATCGGCTCCACCGCTCTGATACACGGCACCCCTGTCGCTGCGCCGAGGAGTTCCGCCCCGCCGAGAGTACTTGACGTTCTGCTGTGTCGTGACCGGGTTCGTTTGTGCGCCGGCGGCGGCTCTTTTGCCGGCAGGTCGGCGGTGGGGTCCTCCATTACCGCCAGTTGTGTATGCTTTGGGCTCAGTAATGTGCGAGGTGGATGTGGGTCTTGCGAGTTACTGTCGACGCGCAGGGCACGAAAGGACTGCAACTGCAATCATCCGTCAGCCCACGATACGCGCGTTAAAGATGGAGAGACATACCTTTTTCCGAGCATTCCGCACCTTGTCGGCACGAAGTAGGTCGTCCATCGTCCCGGACGGTAATGGTCAAGCGCATGCAAAGAAGGAGAAAGGATGAAGAAAGGGAAGGGAGGCTGAAGGTGACTTCGGGTCAATGGACGGGTTGTCAACAATAGCAAGAAGGGGAATTTGGATCCGCATCGGCAGGACGCGTTTGACGTGCAAACTGACAAACATAACAAAGCGGTCATCTGACGGTAGTAAGCAGATTATAGTATCTGAAGCTCGGTATCCAATTCGTTGAGAAATCGAGGGTACCAAGTGCAGCTTCGATGCCTATGTGACAGTCGGATAGTTGCGTTCTATGCATATGTCTTTGTCGTACCGTCAGCTCGGAGAAGTTCTACAATCGTTTTGGGTTGATCAGGAACCACCCTATGGAACATGTCCTGTGGTTGGCCCCAGGGGAGGGCAAAGGCGGCACACAGTCGCCCGATTACCATCGCCGTAGCGAGCGTGTCCAAAGAGCGGCAACTTGATTTGGTGAAACGGCCTGCGCTCTGCGACCATTTCCGTCATATGGGGACGCAAGGGAGAAGGCATTATGCCTAGGTATTGCCCGTGCGACTATCCTCTGCTGACACGCTCTCGAACAAGGATGCGAGAAGCTGTCGATCGTTCTATTGCAGTCACTGCGATGCTCTGATCCTGGAGGCAGCTTTCGGCAATGGTGCGAGGACGAACAAGACTGCCAATATGCCTTCTACCGAGTAGTTGCCAAGCCAAGCTGCGCTGTATACCAGCCCCTCTCCAGACGCAATTGGCGATGACAGTCCCAGCATGCTGCAATCGCACCACAAACTTTCGAAATCAAGCAGGAGGGAGACTGAGTGACATCCAAAAGCTAGCTTGAGGAAACTTGGGTTCAACAATGACACACTAACTTCCATAGCTACCATGTCCGTGATTCAGTGCGACTAAAGTACAACAGAGATACAGTGACCACTAAACAGTGAAATCTCCATAGGCCAGTTCCCTCATCCTTACTGGGGCTTGTCTTTGCGTCCTTCCCTCCTTGGCTGGCCCTGTAACATTCTCAGGAGATCCTCTTCAGAAAGTTCACCTCCGACAACATTTATGCTCTCAGGTCCGTTGTATCCGCTGTAAAGTGTCACCTGGTCTACTTCCTGATAAGGTGCACTAACCCCAACGAGACTGATGGCGCCCTTTCCATTGTACTCGCTCTTTGCGCTGAAGCAACGTCTGCCTGCCTTTTTACCCATGCCAGCGGAACCTTCTGGCTTGTCCTTGTATTGATCGACAGGCTTTGCCTCCTTGGTCGGAGAGACTTTGTCATGTTCTCGAGGGACAACATTCTGGTCAGCACACCTGTCCGCCCTCACTTCTTTCGAATACTCACCATCCACAGTCGCACGGGACGGAGGAGCGCAAGATTCGGCGTTAGGAAACGGGTCGCCGCAGCTGGATTGAGATGTGCGGCTTTCAGGCGCACTGACCAATGTTCATAGAGGCATCAGGCGTTATCGAAAGATCAGCTGAAAACATTCCAGACTGAGATGAAATTACATACCGATGGGTGGACGGATCGAAAGCTGAATCTTCATCGTCTGGGTCGAAGGCTGCTCCTCCTGGGCTCGAGGTCTGTTGGTGTACGGTGAATTTCTTTTTGGTCATCGGATCGGCGTACTCTGGGAAAACGGATCCGCAATCGGCAAGAGAATGCGAGCAAGATGTCTAGTTATAGTTGAGAACAACGAAAGCCTTGCTTAAATGCTTGTTCAGTACCAAAACGCTCCTTTACCACGGAGTCATCTCTCGTCTTCGTCAGGCTTCTAATCGCCTAAATCGGTCGAGAACTGACCTAATATCCAGATCTTGCGAAATTCTTCTGGCCTCAACGGTTCCTTTTGGCCTTTTTCCGCCGTCGGTTTATGTGCCATGGACTGGCCCTGAAATTCCAGCCAGGTTATCTTCGCTGTATATAGAGACACAATGTCCGTTCAACCACAATCCTGCTGCCTCTTGTCATATTGAGCAGACCTGGTGCAAGCCAATAACTTTGCCTCGCAGATGTGACTATGAATTCGACACGGACGATGGCGGCGCGACTGTAGGCGATTTCCTGCTCAACCAATCCCGATTCGCGTGACAGCTCCTGAAATAGCGGGATTCAGTTTCACTATGCGATCTTTCGGTTTCATTTTTACTTCCGACCGTTCCGCAAAATCGCACACGCCTTCGTCTTCTCCCACTTACTCGTGACAACCAATGGCAATGGCATAACACTCCAGAGTGGCCCACATCAAGGTTTCGTAATGAAATCGTTCGCACGTATACGTATTCGCTACGGCGATCTGCCTCAACGTGATGTCAGACTCCTAAATCGAGAAAGTATTCGACTCTTCCGACAGCAGGAATGACAAGGTGCACGAAGAAAGGAAAACAAAGGGAAGGAGACGATGTAAGTGTGATTGAGGCCACTAGACGGGCCGTCAACGATAGCAAAGAGGCATTTGGTCCCGCACCGGTGGGATGCGTTTGACATGCAAAGGGACAAATACAAAAAAAGGTTGCCAGTCGGGAATCGTCAGCAAATCGTTCGGCATTGATGAATCAGATCAATAAGCATCTCAGGCGACGTCTGCGGTTATACATTCAGACCGCTGACACAGTCTTGGGTTATCGAAGCGAAACGTCCACTCAGAGTATGTTGTATCAGACTCTCAAACATGTCTTTTATGCGTGCGTACCGAAGAATGTACGCAGCGCGGACAGACGATCCGCGACCTCTCGATTGGCGTTGTATGCTAAAGGGCAAAGCGTTCGCAAAGCACTCACCCAGCTGATCGTAAATGTGGCATTTCAATGAACATCAGCAGAGATCCCCTTCAAAGATGTAGATGTAGTCATTCCACTAGAAACTACAAACGGGACAGGGCTGAAATCCAATTTGTATGCATTTCCTCTTACTGGGGTCGTAGTCAAAGGCGTTGAATGATACGAGATACTAGGGTCGAAGAACTTGGGCAAAAGCTGGAGCATCGTGGAAGGTTGATGATAGGATATCAAACACCCTTGGTACGTTGAGTTTAGACTGCGAAGGCAACTAGCAGAGGCAATACAAGTCTTCAAGTATGTTCTGCGCCATATCTTTTTCTACGATCTGAGACCATTATAAGGCGCTTCCGCTTTAGCTGTGTCGGCCGTTTCTGCTGGCGTTTTCTGCTAAATCCATTCCACGTTACACACCGCTCGCGACCTTTCTGCCAAAGATCTGTGCCGCACAACAATCACGCCCTATGATACGTAGGCCATTGGCATACATCTCATCCTGGCTGCACAGCGAGGGTCCCTCTCCGACCGAGATGTAGATCTAGCCCCAGATCTAATAGCTTTTAGTGGATTTTGGATTTTGTGTGAAGCACGTATACAACGTGAGGAAATACACGAGTACGATATATGCGATGATTATATACGTTGAAGGCGAAGATGACGGCCAATTCAAAATCGCCCACCCAAACGATGCATTCGATGCGAAGCCTTCCGCAATAAGTAGGGAGATCTAAAGGCAATGTATGGACTCGTTTCCATACCATTCCATGGATGCTTGTTGCAGCCACGAACGGCTGTGTAAGTCATTCATGACAGTTGCATGCCTGAAGCTGGAGCGATCATATGTGTGATTTGGGTAGCCGTGGCGCACTAGCCAGCGGAACAGAACAAACATATTCACTTGTCATTACACGAACGTCTTGAGTCTCTGCATACCTATAAGAACCCTTAGGCGGCGAATCGAAGTATTCTCCCCCTTGATCCTCTTGACAATCGGAACAACCGGCATGCCCGACTCCACTACTACCCAGACGTTTCTCCCGCTCACTGTGATGCATAGCCGGCGCCATGGCAGTCTGGTTCCATGTTACACGATCGACTCAAGAGGCCTACGTCGTGAATCTGCATTGCCCTCTGAGTCGCTGTTGTGGTCGCGGAATGTCGTCACGTACTTGATAAGAAAGCTTCCTGAGGAGTTCCCTCAGTCGGACGAGACGTACAGCGAAGAGCGTTGGCATGTCCTGCTCGCCACTTGACTCCAACACCATCGCTCGTATAGCATCTGTAGAGATACAGCCTTGACCATCTCTCATTGATGACGCGCTACCGTCGATCCCTCCTCCGACATAGCCATACAACCACCTTGTTCGCTTTAGTGCTCCGTACATCTGATCCACAGTCCAAAGCTATGACACACGGTCCGAAACTTTGACACACGGTCCAAAACTTTTTACGACAGTTCAAACATTTGTACCACGGTACAAACTTCGTACCACAGTTCAAAACTTTGTACCACAGTACAAAACTCTGTACCATGGTACAAACCCCTGCCCTTGAGACAAAGCTTTGGTCCAGCTTAGACTACGATTTCCTACTTTCTCAGATACGTATATATAGCGGGCATTTTGCCCTCTTATATAGCCCTTCATGATTTATGATTCACCCTTTGATTTACCCTCAATTCCAGAGCTACCTTCAGTGCTAGACTCCTCAGGATCCTCATCCTAGTTCTCCACTCTAGGTATTCAAGAGCCGTTCAAGCTAGTGAAAGTACATCGCTTGTGCTAGATCCCTCAACAACGGCAGAGCTGCCTTGCGAAGCAAGAAGCATGAGCCCAGCAGACAGGCTGGAGGAGACCCGTCGGGTCTGATTCGAATGCCATGTTGCGATCTTAGGCAATACAGCTCACAACTTTGCCGGTCTCGATCAGGAATACCTCGTGTTGGGGATGAAGGAGGGCGTTTCCGCTGGCGGCACAGCGCCGGCTTTAGGCGATCGCTGGCATAGCTAGCACCATTCGCGTAATTGCGGTGTGCAATCGTTCGTCGTGATGGGCGAATTTAGTTCGTCAGCTCCAAGTCACGAAATCCGCATATATCACCCACCACACGCAAGTCGAGCAGATTCATGGTCATTCTGGCGTCCAAGATCTGCTGGCGTCCAAGATCTGCTTCCTGTGGCCGAGGGGAGCGTCGCAGAGCAACGGAACGATGGCGACGAGCAGTTTGCGTAGAGCCAGCTGGACGATGGGGATATCGAGAAAGTGCAACATTTGCACGTTGGCGGCCAAAGTGTCGGCATTGGATAGAAGTCTAAACACATGGGAGAGCGGGACGGCAGTGGTGTCAAGAGCTTCGCCGGAGTTGCCGCATAAACGGATTCGTGACCCGACCTCATCCAGAGTTATCGTATCCCACAGGATTCCAGAGTAACCGTGCACTTCTGTAAAGGTTTAGGAAGATATCAGACGGTTAGAATGACTCACTATACCGAAGGTTGGGCTCGAGTTGCAATAAGATGTGCTTTACTAGAGAAGAAGGCTAGTAGTAGAAAGGGTAGCCAATCCTTACTATAACTGGTGACTCTTGTAGGTATTGAGTTGTGGTGAAACAAGTTGATACGATAAAGGGTGAAGCATAAGAGATGAGCTATTACAACAGCCAGATGGCCAGCTTTATATAGTCATCAGAGCGGGCAGGCGAAAGTATTGCCTGACTGCAAAATGAATCAAAAGTCATGGTACCGCATTGCAGTACTCGGTTTGCAGTTAGTGTTCATTCTTGCAGTAGAAAGTTCTACACTGCAGATATACCTTGTTGCTTTGCAGTGAGCGATTTGGGAAGGGTTTTGTAGTAGGTGAATAAGTAGCGGAGAGTTGGCGAATACGCTGGTGTTTGCACCGAGGTCGTAAAAGGCGGAAGGTGTAGCGGTCGCGAAAGATGTATCGATAGAGCAATATTAGGACGGTAAGTGGGGCAGAAGGTGAATCCCTTACAACTTCCCGCAACCTAGAAAGAGAGAGACGTTTCCGAGATGCAAACGGTATGTGCGGATAAGAGGAACCTACGATGTCAATCTTACCGTCACCATCTTCCTACTCGTCAGTCTATCCTGCTAGTGCCCTCGCAACTGGTAACCCTGACCACTTGTATGAGGAACACGAACAGCCTTAACATTCGAGCATATTTCGCTGTCCTGTCCCTGTTCGCCGTGGTGGCGTCTACCTGAGCGACCGGTGATCTGAGGTTGGGCATCTCGGACGGGTCGACGCGCTGGGGGCGATCGCTCGTGAGAATGGCCTCGTATGCCTCGTGGTGAGTGTGAAGTGACGATCCCAACAGATCCACACAGAAGTTCCGTAGTGACCACGGTAAGCTGGGAATGAAGAGGGTTCCACTCCTGGGAGTTCAGTTTTACTGGGCTCTGGTAAAAGAACACTAGTTCAGGCCCCAAGAAAACCTGCCTAGACTGGTTCACGAGTTTGGAAACTGAGCGTGTTGAAAGTCAAAAGGTTCGATGGCGGTGAGCGGTGATTGCGTCAAACAGACTCGGGATAGTCGACGTCATGGTTGGTGCTTTGCCGACGATGCTGCTCTTGAGACCGATTGAATCCAATTGACAGCGTCAGGTGGGACACAAGCCAGAGTGGAGTGCGTCCTTTGGTAAAGCAAATTTATGGCCTCTATCTGAGACACATCCAGCGTTTCAGCGTTTGTATGGCGTGTAGAATTGCACCCGCGGTGACAGGCTAGTGCGCCGGATGCCAGAATGCGAAAACTTGGAAGGTCTATTCGAAATGCTCTTATTGGACATCTTCCTGGTGTAGGGTGTCGGATTAGGCCTTGTTGCGAAGAAGCGGCGTCACACGAGCACCGGTCAAATGCACAAGCGGTATCAGAGACGGACACGGGACGAAGGTGAAACTTAGCGAATGGACCGGCAACGTCGTCAACGATGAGACAGGGTTGGTTGAAGGACGAGGAGTGGGCTTGAACCACTAGTGATCAGTGTTGGAAGGAAGTAAGACTATTGATATTGACGTATGATCTTGCTTTGAAGAGCAAAGATGAATTACAACATAGGGAAAGAGTAGAAAGCTCGCTATATTTATAATCGGGATACCGGGGCAAAGCAGAGGCAAAGGCAGCTGCAGCCAATGCAGCAACTTCAGCAACTTCAGCAACTTCAGAACTCCCGCAGTTTCAGCGGTTTCAGAGTTTTCGACAGATTTGACAGATTTGACGGATTTAACGAGTCTTGGCCCTTGGCGTTCTTGGCATTGATTGATTGGTGAGTGTTTGCACTTGATGCGATTGATTGGCTGACAAGTGATGTTGATTTGTTTGATTGCTAGGTGATGTGCATCGATGGGGTTGATGAATGAGTGATGGCTGACATCTACGTGATGTATTGATGAGCTGGGTGTCATTCATGACAAGCGGTCAAAATGCCGAGCGATATCGGCAATGATGCTTGTATGTACCATCGGCGACATGGCACATGCGTGCACCCTACTCAATCTGGGATCTGATACAACATAACAAGCTACGTTCCGCAGATGTCGAAAGCCTGCGCGACGTTGCTCTGCAGCTCCGGATGCATCATTACGGTATGGTCAACGCGATAAACAAGATTTCAATCCTTTTTCGACAGTAGATTCGTGACACAGTTATTTCACTAGACAAGAAATTTGTAGTCACAATTGAATACCTCAGCGAGTAATGCATGTTGAACGCACGCCCTAATCGTCTCTTCACGCCGTGTCACTTCCAAAACAGCTGTGCAGTCACATGCAACCGTGGTATCATCCCCAGCCCAACGGCAGGTGTGTGGAGACAGACATGTTATGCACAGTCAGACGGGCGCTTATTACTTGCATCGCCTCGACGTACGAGCTTTCTCACGATGATAGCTGATGGCTGCGCTCCAACTGATCCACAGTCGTTACTCCAGTGCACAAGAGAGATCGACCCTTTAACAGGGAAAACGTGCGATCTGAATTGACTGCCCAGCTGAGATCGCTTGTAGGACGAGGGGCGACGCTGACAGACTCAGCTGTACCCGGACTAGTGGGCGGAACAGGAGCGCCTCGTCTTTGGGACTGGTAATATCGTCGGGTATATCATCGCCAATGCTTCTCTTTCGCCACTGCCGCACCTTCGTCATTTCTCCGCTTTCGCCACTGCTCCAGCAGGGCCACACCTGTAGCGCTCTCAAGCCAAGGCAGTATTTCGGCCACCGAAGTGTAGAATACCCGAGTTGCACCATGACGGAATGATGCAAAGCCCGAAAGGCACCATGCTCGATATGAACTATGCCCGCGATGAACGATGCCCAAGATGCACCATTTCCGAAGCGAACCATCCCCGACATTTGCAGTGCCCAACGTGAACAAGCTCGGCCTGTACGAGCCCAGTCAAAACAGGCAGAACCACAGAAAGACACTCTCCCAAGGGAACGGTGGCGACGTCATTGAAACCGTGGTAGCTCTCCAAAATGCAAATGCTATATGAGGCGGCCTCCCAAACCTCATACCGCCACTGATTTGAGAGGGGGACGCGAAGTGTCCTGCTTAATCATTGCTGCATTATAGTAAAGACCTTCAAGGCCTAGCTGACCTCGACAATCAGGGCTATGAAGTTATCAAGGCATAGTCGCTAAGACAGGTGAGCATTACAAAGCAAGGGTGAAGGACCGTGGAATATTTCGTTACAGACTCAGCCTCTTGACTCTTGTCATCATTACAAGAAGTCGTAATCTGATTATATCCATGCGACCTATAGACAACCCAAGTGGCGGTCAGATAGGGGATAGGCTTTAACACTGGCCGTCTAGGATGATCTACCAGAAAACCGTCGTCATATGCACGGAAAAACGGTACGAGAGGGGATTCGCAGCTTTCTGTCCTGATCGGAACAGCGGCAGCTCTATACTCGTATATAAGCGTAGACCCAGTTAAGAAGCGCACCGAATACAGGATTCGATACGGCGCCATACAAGCTTGGGAACGATGTAGAAGTCGAAACGGTACAGCCAAGAGTAACGCGGCTAGTGAATGTGCTTGATCTGCTGAGATCGCGTTCGGGGCGGTGGAAACAGAGCCGTCTCCAGACTCATCCAGCTCGCCAGTCAAGAGTCCCTACGAGGATCCCTCGTTGAGCGGTCGAGCATGAAATCCGTTTCCTCCACCCAACGAGGCAGATGAGTTTCGATCTGCGGCAAAGATGAGATCCCTCACCATATCTTGGCCAGCTGGTTGTTCCGGAGGTCGACTGGATTCCTTTGGTTGCTTGTGAATGCTCCGCGGGGTGGTCCGGTTTGGTCGCGAAAGCGATGAAGTATTCCTTTTCGCTTTCATGTTTAGACGCTGAATGACTTCCGATTGTGCACAATGCGCTTGCTTTCCATCCGCAGGAAACGTGCTGCTCCGCTGTGAGCTACATCTGACTGGCTCGATCATGAAGGATCAGCCACAAGGTGATTACGATCCGGCTGTGGAGTCCTTCTTTGCCCCGAATGTTGGTCGTTAAGATGATGTACGGATCGGATGCAGTCGAATTGTAAAATCAACAGGAGAGAATCACGAGCTGTATGCTCCGTCAGTCCGAATCTTGCGCTCATTGTCTCGTTTCGTACTGGCTTCTTGCCTCATTCTGCTGAGGATCTGCGCACACATCAATGACTCGCGGCTCCGTGCGTCCTATGTCAGATACGGCTCGGCTCACTCCACAACACATGATCAGCAGCTGCCACCTGTAACAACAAAAAGCCCGGCTTCGATGTGGGCCGTACGGCTCGAAGTAGCTTCTATCCCCAAAGCTGATTCCATATGCTTAATTCATCGCAGGACGATGATACATCGCCTGAGGTTCTCAAAACACATCCCTCTTGGCCAAAACGCCATGATAACACGTGTGCAGAGGTGAACAGTGTAAGAGACGAATAGAGTTGACGATGATCCTATAGGTGCGCGGCTAGAGGTACCACCACAGTATCAGTCCGTGCGGCGGGTCCATTGAATATGTTTTTAAGATCACGGGGTTAGTACCCAGTATTGCCAAGAGATAGTCAGCTAGGCAAGGGAGCTCAAAAGCGAGTGCAGGAGGAGAAGGGGGAGAAGTGAAGGAAGGGAGACGATGCGGCATCTCGAGATGGCATAGTTGCCGAAAGGGTACGATCAACACAACACTTGACGCGACTGAGGCAAGATAGACGGTTGGGAACAGGCCGGAGGGAGGTAGCAACCGACTGTAGGTTTGATACTGACTACCGAGTGGGTTCGTAAGGTTGTTGTAGATGGGTGAATCCATAGGTTGCAGTGGTATGCGAAGAGATCACCAAGCCTGCAACGTCGCATCGACCTTCTCCGCTGAACTAGTCTGGCTGCGTGGGAAACATCACGAGTGCTTGTAAGAGTCGATAGTAGCGCTGCAGTAGGTAGACGAATGGGATCTGTCTACGTGCAACTGACTACTGTACAAGGTCTTGCTGTGGGCCCATTCAGAGTATTATATTATCGCTATCGGTGGTGACGCGGGGGTAAAGGTGAAGATAATCAAGGACGAGTGCCAGCGACTGGCTGAGATCAAACGTGCCTCATATAGCATGGAGGCGAGAAACGCACTACTTTGCCATACGAAATGTAGACGAATTCTCTGTCAGGGATTAGCGGTGACGACTAATACAAACGAGACTTTTCAGATACGACAGCGTTAACAGGAGAGGGTGAAAGAGTGTGGTGACAGCTCCTATGTCACGTGTCCAGCGAGTCCATCACACTGCCTAAGGACGGAGCGAGGTGGCAAAAGTCCGGGTCACGTGTCAGAAACGAACACGGGACTAAGCTGGGACTTGGCGAATGGACCAGCAACATCGTCAATGGCGAGACAAGATCGGCTGAAGGACGGGGACAGTGGCCTAAGACCACTAGTAGCCAGTGCTGGAAGGAGGTAACACTATTAGTCTTGACGTTTGATCTTCAGCAAAAGATGGATAACAACAGAGGGCAAGGGTAGACAGGTAGCGATATATATATATATATATATATTATAAATCGGGATGCAAGGGTAAACAGGGCGAAGGCGATTCCAGCAGATCCGGCAACTTTAGCAGTTTCAGTAACTTCAGAGGTCTCAGCAGTTTCAGACATTAGCGCGTTTTAGCGGGACTTGCGACGAGTCTTCGAGCTTGGCGTTTTTGGCGTTGACTGATTGAGTGATTGAGAGATTGAAGTATCGCGAGGGCTACCGGCACATGTATTCAGTAACTTTGCGACACGAACAAGCCATCTACCTACCTTATCATTTGACGAGGCGACCGGCAATTGCACACGCGCGCCGACGTCCGTCATGCGATCGGTCACAATCGGTACGTCAACTTCCGTGTTCTGCCAAAGGTTGTCCAAATCAGTACTCATTCCTTCGTCAACTCAGCCACGGGACTTACCATAGGCGGAAAATATGTTGGGTAATCGCGCCCTTTCCCTTCCATAGGAATTCTCTGTGACCATTTGCAGCCATAGATGACGTCGTTTCGATGACACCTGGAGACACGATGGGATCGGTTACTGGTTTCAAATTGCTCACCAAGTGGCATGTCCCCTCCCCAGGAAAAGAGGCGTCCCGACGATCTTACCAGTCCCAAAGATGAAGCGCGCCTTGTTGTCGAAGTTTGACTAGTCGTTTGTATTCATCGTCGGAAAGTGCAAGTGTACCGAGAACCTCTTCACTCACCTCATCCCTTTCGCCAACACGCTCACCCTCCAGCCGCCGCATCCTTTTTGCTTCTCGTCGCCTTGTCTGGACAGAAACCAAAACAAGCTCGTCAGTTCTGAATCTGTACCCGCGACAACTGTTGTATAGTGTTACCGAAATATGTTGTCCTTATTCGGATCCGGTCTATCACCTTGTCTCACCATCCGCTTGATTATGTAATCGCGTCAGCCATGAAGCAGCTGTGATGTCATTGTTGCCTTTGGGCGCTATAAGAAGAGCGATCGAAGTGATTCGTCATCAGCTGCGAGAGATTTAACATGACTCAACGCGCGCAGCTGACGACGCAAGCACTGTTTCATGTGCGATCGGGAATTATTCTGAGACATACAGTGCGACGCAGAATTGGCCAGCATGAGATTGCGGGGTTTTTGTTGCCTGATTTTTGCTGTTTTTGAAAGTGTATCTCATCATGCAAAATTGCCTCTGCGGGCTCGAGACTTCGCACGGTGGTGCCCTGGACTCCAATCTAGAGCCTGGCGTTGTCCGTTTTTCGAAAACTTTCATGGGCCCATGGCAAATGAGGGGACCATCGATGACGTCAAGCGCGACCCTATTTTCGGACATGCGCCTTTTTTTGGTTCCGCGCGCGCTAAAAAAAGCCCCCTTGTGGCAAGGGCGCACCCTATTACATAAGCTATCCGAGAGAGAGCTCGAGTGACACGTCACTTGCTTCCGGCTCAGCGCGTTTCAAGTGTGTTTCAGATTCAGATTGCTATACCCATCAGCCAAGGCTGATATGGTATTTGCTTTCTTCCATACTATCCTCGACGGCTACAACTCCCGCTCATTGTCTAGATATTAACCCCTATCCTGTCCGTTCCTGGTGAATTCGCTCCGGAAACACCGATGGGCCGGAACCAGTTTCGTCGATGTTGGCGACCCATGACTCGGGGATTCGTCTTGGGCATCTCCGGCGATCTTAGTTCATCAAAAAGGGAAAGATCGCTTCTGTATCGACTTTCGCAAAGTTAACGAAGTCACAAAGGCAGATCAGTACCCAATTCCCCGAATAGACGACATCTTATCTCAATTCTCCGGCAAAACCTATTTCACCACTTTCGATGCCAACAAATGTTTTCACCAAATTGAAATCGACCCGAAAGATCGCGAGGAAACGACTTTTCGGACCCACCGAGGGTTACACCAGTATAAACGTATGCCTTTTGGTCTGAAGTCAGGACCAGGCATATATGCGATTTGAATTCCTTCACAGCTCTAGCAGCGAGATGCGCGTCCATCCCCTGCCTGTATGCATCCGAGAACCTCCAGCAGTGTCTGAAGCAGGCTCTGATCTGATTCACAGTGGGGGCGTCCATCGCTTTATCCAAGGCCTTTCTGGCTCCCTCAATCTTCTCCCGCCCAGGCATCTCTCTGAACTTCATCTTGATTATGGCCCATGCCATTTCGATGGGGTTCAGCTCGCAGTGGAACTTAGGGAGGAAGATCACCTCATGCCCCGCTTGTCGAATGATCTCGACGATTCTAGGGCGCTCGCTCTCGAAATCCGGCTGGGTCCGCATGATATTGACCCAGCAGCAGCCGTTGACACTCCGAGGGTCAGCGCCGGTGGAAGGTGTAGCGACCGGGTCTGTTGATCCTCGTCATCGTCGAGATCTTCATCGTAATATAGGGCGTTTCAAATGGCCTGTGATCTCTCCTGTGAAGTGAGATTTCAACTGCTAGTTCACGCGCGAGATCAAATCGCGCTAAATTTCCCCAGCCAAATGAGTTCACGGGCGCGAGATAGATGACCTGGCCCAAATTGGCAGGTCAACTGAAATCCAGCCATTTGATCTGCCCATCCCACCCCTAAACAAGAGGCGCAAGGGGTACGTAGCCCCAATGTGTGGGGAAGAGACTGTCAGAAGTTGCGATTGCTCATCAAACAACAAGCAACGTTTGTCTTCAGTCCGCTCCCTTGATCCCCTCCGCTCATCCTCAAACGTCTCGCTCTCGCTTCAAGATGTCCGACAATCAAGGCCTCGCTCCGCAAACGCCGAATACGTCAAGACCAGGTCCATCCGCTGGAAATCCCCCTTCGTCCGCAGTCTTCCTGCAACCTGTGAGTTCCGGTAGAGATAGCCTGGTGGGAGAGAGCAAGCGTCTCACGAGTTTCTCCCAAAGCCTTTACCTAACGGCTCCTCTCCGGAGATGTCCCGCTCCCCTCTCACCAACCCGTCCCTCCAATTCTCTCAGTCGGCTACTCCGTACTCCTGGCCGCCTACGCAACAGCCGGGTTCGATTTGGAACCTCCCCCCTGCACCACTTGGATTCATCTACGATGCCACCGGTCAGCTTATCCCTTACAATCCTCCACCCGTCAATCCCTGGTCCATCCGTAACTCCTCGGAGGAGAACGAATCTCGAAGGAAACGCAAGTCAACCGCGTCGGCGAAGCAGACAGGAGGTGGAAGCAAGAAAAAGCGAGCTACCAGCAGCGGTACTCAGGCGGGGGGAGAGAGTGAGCCAGGGAGTCAGCGGGCGTACGCGAGATGGGACGGGAAGAACGACGAGGGATTGACGACCGAAGCGTGTCTGGTGCAGTGGATGGGTGGCGGCGGATGGAGGAGCTGGAAGAATGCCAAGTCCACCGGCGAGAAAGACAAGTGCTGTCGGTCGATCAACGCTCATCTCGTCGAGCACGGCCACTCCGAGCGAAGCAAGGATTCCATCATGGCCAAGTTCAAGACACTCGAGGACTCATACAAAAAGGCCTTGCTATGGGAGCACAGTACCGGCTCCGGTGTCTCCAAGGACATAGGAGAGGAGGACGATGACGGACGATCTCCTTTTCAACGTGAACTCGAGAAACGGTGCAAGCACTACGTTGGAATGCAACTAGCCTTCGGGGACCGAGCATCAATCATGCCTCGTCGGGTCTACTCGTCTGTCGAAAGCGAAGCGATGTTGCAAGCCGATCACGACATACGGTGCCTGCTGGGCTTGGAGCGTTTTGAGGGAGAAGAGGGGGATGATGATGGTGTCAATGAGGAGGGCAACGGACAGGGGCCGGAAGATCAGCAAAAGCCTGCCGACGAGTCTTCAGCTTCCGGTTCACGAGCGCAGCAAGAACGAGCACAATCGATCAGTCAAGCATCTCAAGCATCCGGGACGCGATCTAGACGTGGATCGCTGTTCAAGAACGACGTCATCAAGTCATACTTGACTGGGAAAAAGCAGACTGAAAAGATGCGGCTGCAAGTAGAGACGCGAAGGCTGGATAGGGAAGACCGAGAGGAAGAACGGCTGGAAAGGAAGATGTTGTTGGAGGAGCATCGCTTTGCCCAGGACCAGCAACGCCAACGAGCGGAAATCATCGCGACGTACATAAAGGCCGGCTTGTCGCTTGCGGATGCGACGAAGGCGTACGAGGATGGGAAAGCGGAATCCGCGCAAGCCGCGGCGAGCATCTCGCAAGAGTTTCAATCCGCGCAGAAGGCGTTGCGCACTTCCAGAGGCGGGAGTGGTACAGCTGCCGGCGGGCGCAAGGGGAAGGGTCGCGCCGAATCTCTAGATGAGATCGAGATCTCCAGCTCGGACGACGAATTGGTTGACGATGAAGAAGAGAATATGTGAAGGTGAGGTCCATCTCTGTCTCGCATATGCCGTGAGTTACAGCTGATCAACTGTAAAGGTTTTAGGGAGTATCAGACAGTTAGAATGACTCACTAGACCTAGGGTTGGGTTCGAGTTGCAATAAGATG
>JAKLLX010000081.1:0-102896 GCA_022813745.1 Naganishia kalamii
AAGGACAACGATAGTTCGTAAGTCGATTGCATTCAATACCAACGTGTGCAGAATCCCTCTCAACGGCAACACTTGCTTTTTGATAGACCAAGCTTAGGTGCCCGCGACAAATACCCTCCTGGCGCATGTCTATGGCGCAAACCTTACAGATACTTGTGCCATTGTTGCTTGTTGCTCACTCGCTCCGCTATCGGCGGCAGTCGGTATGAAAATCATTTCGGCGGGGTAAGGCTACTATGCAGCTTAGTGCGTTATGAAGGATCTAGCTGGTGCGTATGCACGAGCCGAGTAGATCACACATATGAACAATCGAGTAAATGTCATCAGGCCACCAGGGATGAAGATCCCGTGTGGGTTCCAGCCCTTCACTCATATATTGTAGGACCTGTTGGGTGCTGACAAAACCACACGACACGGACGATGCGGACATTGCTTCTGACCAGACCAAGAAATGTAGCTTTCAGAGGACAGGCATCCTGTCGCGGCCCGAGGGCTTTGAAGCAACTGTTGCCGTAGAAAAGAATTCTGAACACGTTGATAGCAAATTCAATCAACTTTACAATTCACCCTCGTGGTTACATGGAGAGCCAAAAATAGCTGGTTCTGTGTAACTGTTTTGCGGAGAAGTGCTGTGTAGCGGGCACCTAAGCTTCGTCTATCAAAGAACAATTGTTGCCGTTGAGAGGGATTCTGCACATGTTGAGACTGAATGCGATCGACTTACAGACTATCGTTGTCCTTATACGAAGAGCCGAGGGTAGCTAGTCCTGCAAAGATGTCTTGCGGAGAGGGGATGCTTGGGAGTTGAGACTAAATTGAAGGGTGAAATGAAAGTCATGTCTAGTCTACAAGTGGGGCTTGAATAGCCAGCTATATATACTGGTCCAAGGAGTTCGCGCAAGCATACGCAAATCGACGCGAGTCTGCGCAGATTCACGCAAGTATGCGCAAGTTGGCGAGCGGCTTGATTTAGGTCGAGGAGATGTCTTGCGCAAGTTGACGCAAGTATGCGCAAAGCTGCGCATGATGTCCTTCAATGGTGCGAATGACGAAGGCATCTTGACCAGGGTTATGGAGCTGAATTGAGGGAGACCCGGTAGTGAGGCAAAGATCAGGTTAAAAATGACAAAGATGAGCACGATAATGTATGCGATGCTTATAAGTTGCCATTAGGTCATACGCCGTTCACTATATGAAGAATCCCTGATGAAAGCTTCCCCCTAGCGATTCCAAAAATTTCGATCAATTTTTCACTGAAGTAATCATGGACAACATGCTGATAGAAGACTTCTGTCTTCCACAATGATTCGAAACGAAACAGAGCTGGAAGCACCTGAAGTCTGATACAGCTTGTGTAGAGCAAGAGAGAAATTGCCTGAACGCCATGTCGGCTGCTGGCGCACAGACCAGGCTAGTGTACTAGCGCTTTGATTTGTCAATCAGATGGCGATACAGCTCACAAAATGACAAGCAGTCCCTCTGGGCAGCGCACCCATCTCACTCACGACATAGGGCAAGTTGGCGCTGCTTTTCTTTCATATGATCTGGCACATGCCAGTCCCATGCCATTCCTTGGGATAGCTATAAAATAACCCTCAGCTGCTAGAAGATGAGCGATATTATGTATCTTCGTTACCTAACTTGGTCATTTCTCTGCCTCTTAGAACTTGTCGTATCATCTCCTCTCGTTGATCGTCAAGCATAAGCCTCCAATGTCAATCCGAAGTCCATTTGACCATGAGTGTATCTTCGAAGTCATATCTTCATCTTATTCGAACAGAGTTTCAGCGAACAAATCCGTGCAAAAGCCTCGAAGAGAAGACAAAGAGCGCGACATCGACAGCAGGTCGTTGATCAACAAACACTATCTCAGGTGCTCCGCCCAGAAGCTAGGCCGGTTGTGTGAAAAGGACCAGCAAGAAGAAAGTCTAAGAGGAAGCACAGACTCTGTACGCTCACTTCAATGCTCACTTTCTCCGATACCCTTGCAATCTTTTCAAGCTCGAGAGATAAGTAAGACCCGTGACCAGCGCGCAAAAATCAGAAATGTAAAAACGAGTTTTCCGACGCAACAACCAGGATGAAACCATAGCGATGAGTAACTAAGGGACAGAATCCTCAAAATACATCGTCGTTCTCTTTGGGCTTTCGCTCGCAGGCAATATGTTGGTGCGTCTGGTAAATGAAATGCCCCGACCTCCGTCGCTCCCAGATCGGCTGAACTGAGCGTCCCCTGTGATGTTCAAGTATAGCACCTCTTACCCCATCGGAAGTTGCCGGAAAGAGGGCTAGTTAATTTTCATCAAGGGAGTTCGCGTTCCTGTTCAATAGTGTTCGTGCTGACTATGTAGTGATCGGCCATCGCTTGTTTGGTATCTGCATGATTGCTATTCTAGACCCCGAAGTCGGGTTTCAGCCGTACAGTCCTAACTGCGCAATCGCTACCCTCGACACTCAGATATCCTGACTCAGTGTACTGCATGAGCTTGGTGAGATCAAAGAACTCTGTCCGAAGTCCTCTTCCAAAAGTGTGGCTGCGTCAATTCCGGTGATACTCGCCTTAAGCTCTTTCCGGACCCTTGGCTCGACGGCGATACCGTCACAAACCTGTGAAATGGACCATATATCGCCGACTTTGTTGACCTAGATCACCGGCGTTCCACAGTAGTACTCTTTGTCCTGGCCCTACATTTGATATCAGCAGACACTTGTACCGCAACAATGAGCTCACCAAGGGAATTGCGATAAGTGTAGTTGCCTATTCACTTTGTCCTACCAGCGACGATGTTCGCTCAACATTTCGTCCTGTCTCTCCCGAATCATCACCGCATCCATCGCTGTACTTCGCGCTTCTACTTTGTCAGGCCTGGGTGGTCTACGACTAACAAGTAGACGACAACGATGTCACTCGGGGTCGATGTAGCTGGATGTGCGGTGACGGAAAACAGAGAGAAGGGACCAATGCGACCAAAAACACCAAAAGCAGAACTCAAAAAAAGTCAGACGACACCAGGACTCGAACCTGGGCGGGCAGAGCCCAATTGATTTCTAATCAATCACTATAACCACTCAGTCATGCCGTCAATCTTGATTCTTAGTTTGACATATGCAATATGTTTCAAGATTATGCTTGCATGATGGATCCGCCGGTCGCCCCATCGAACACCTCGGTAATCAGCTCTGGCCTGGTCCATTGTCAGAAGTCTCGGATCCATTTGCTACCTGTCAGAATCCGAGAGCGATCTTTGAGGATGTCCTACACGAGGAGTTTATACGTCGGTATGACTTGCTTTGCAAGCCGGTCAGGGGATAGTAAACCTTTAACCTTTGTAGTGTCTGAAGATCTCGGTGTGATCGTTGCGCTATGCCATGCGACTACAGACATCGAAGCAAAGAGCTTACGGAAGAATAACGAACGGGAGGATTCAATTCTCGGGCCCAGGGCTGTTACCTCCATGTGTTTGCCCGTTCCACCCAAACGATGATACCCAAGTCGAGGAAGGTGGAATCGCAAACTTCTGCGGCGTGCACCTCACGACGGATGTGGCGATCGAGGGAGCTGTTTGCAAGAGACCGACTGCTCACGCAACATTGAGCCCATCATGGGTAGCTTGGGCCAGTACAGGAATGGAAGGAGCATGTACGGGTCGTAATATGCACCATAACATGTATTGCTCATGTGTGGTTTCTGTCGTTCCCCACATCTGTACCATAATACAGTAGATACGATGTTTATGCTGAAGAATGCTCGACTTGTCTCGAATCCACCCCTCGGTTCTCCATCATCGTTCCTTTCCAGATTTCCATAACAGCATCCGCCCACAAAACATCTTCCGGCTTACCCTCATGACCCATCATCCAGTCGAACGCATGTCTCCGATCTGCGTCAGACATGGTCTTGCCCGTGCGAATTGCGTTCTCCTTCAGCCGACCGGATCGATCCCATTCCAAAGCTTTCCCGGCCTTCTCTGCTTCTTCCATCGCCAACTTGAAGCCACTCCAAATCTGTTCCAGCTCATTTCTGATAGGTTCGTATTCGATCAGGTTTAATGCTGTCTGAATTTCTTTGTTCATCCAGTCCTCGCGGCTTCGGTTAATCTTGCATATCATTGTCCTCATTCGCCACCGTAAAGGTTCCCAGTGTTCGTCATATAGGGAAGGCAGAAGGTCTTCTGCTGAACAACCCAGCATCAGCGCTACCTCGCGAGCAGCGTTCATTATCTTGGCGTAGTCGTTCTGTATTTCTCGAAGGTGTCCCTCGACGTCTCGCAATTCGCTCATGGGCGGATTGTCTTTATAGAGGACAAATTGATTGAAGGGCATTTTTCGCAAAAGCTTGAGCGGCGACGTTGCTTGAGCGTGATGACTGAAATGCAATTGTGGTGTATTTGCGAAATGACACCATGCACCTACTTGCTAAATATATAGCCCGGACGAAGCGTTGACGAGCCTCCTACCCCTTTTCCTCCAGGTATCTAAGGGTGTCTTATCAAAGGACAACATCTGATGTATGTAATCCTCGAGCGTGGAGGTCTCGTTCGGTATCGTGGGAGCGCCCTTTGTCTATGGGAATACACAGGTTTCGAAAACCTGCGTATCATTTCGATTGCAAACAGTGCAATGAGCCACAACGCTTTCCATCTTGCAATATCTGCTGCTGCACTCTCCCTAACTTTGCCTTCCCCTTGAGTCCGGCGAAAGCTGTGCTAGAGGCCTGCATTGTGCAGGCCCGTTCTGTTATGCGGAATTTTTCCTGCGATTGCGTAGTCCTCGATGACATCGCAATGACATCAAGACGGCATACCCTTGGGAAAGGCGCGATCTTCACACTTCGCAGGGCCTGAAATATGTGCGATCGATACCTTGAAAATCACTTCTCCGTACTTTGGTGACTGTCTTGCCAGTGACGTAATGCCCCTACACAAGATCCAAACTGACCTAAGTCGGGTATAGATCCGCCTCGCACCTATGCACCTATACATGAACTCCAGCCACATTAAGAACCGCCTGTGCCGTGTATGGAAGACTGTGTACGGGAATGATGCATCATTCACCCTCGTCGCGTCAATCTTCGACTTCCGGATCGCATTCGACTCCAGAGTACGCGTTCGTATGATTTCATATGCTATCGTATGTTTTCGTACTCTTTTGTACCCTTCCGGACCCTTCCGTACTCCACCGCACTCCACCATACGACACCACACTTTTTCAACCGCTAGCGTACTCTTCCGTACTGCTCCGCACCCTACGTCACTCTTCCCGGACGCTCCGTACTCTTTTCGACTTCAAGACACTTTTCCCGAGATGGAATGATGGACGGATGAAGGAGAAGGAAAAGGGATATAAGGCAGAGCTCTGGCAAGTTGTGTCGTACCCCCGTCTATGTTAATCACCGTTATACGATCAAGTCTCCTCTCAACACCTCTTCCTCCAACTCGGAACGATTTTGCAACCCATTCCGAGTTTACGTCAGTTCAACTCAGGTAGAGCACATCTTATTGTGACTACGATCCATCTTGGTGAGTGATTCATTTCATATACATCATCCCCTCCCTGGGTGGCTCGCCCGAATACTCTGAAACGCCAACCTTTGTTCCGCAGAGGTGAATTTCTTCCTTAAGCCAAAGGTTTGGACAGCCGCGGCTCATCACGCAGCATCATCTGAATCTGCAGGATGTTCCTTTGTCCCTCCTAATTTGAGGCGATTCCAAGTAATACAGACCCAATATATGAAGAACTGGTAAAGGGATTTAGAAGGACATTGTTGGAGAGCGTATTCCCGCCAGGGGAGCAACCCCCATTCGTATTTCTTCAGTCGAACCTTCATACTCCGTACTCTCGTCTTCATGATGACACGCTATGCAAGGAGCAACCCCACAATCATGTCTTTGCCTGGACCCTGGGCCCTCTTGTAAGCGTATTTCTTATCTGTATCCACCAGCATCTCACTTGATATATACTCTGGGGATTTCCAGGTCGGGCGTGGGCAGCCATCAAAGGTCAGTCCTAGCGCGATCCATACAAATCAGCATTACAGACATCAGGCCGGGAGAATGTTTTTGCCTGTCTCATGCAACTCGTGATTGTGATAGAGATGCTGAAAGGCTGTCCAACGGTGCCTGGAGCGGAATTTCTGGATCCTTGCCATCAACCACATCTGGCCTTGACAGGAATTCGCATGGGCTTGATAACATGAAAGTCACAGACATCAAACTGCGTCGTCTTACCGGAAACGGAACATCAACGGCGAGGGATGAGGAGAACCTCCGGGACGATTTGTTACGGGTTTTGATCACCTACCTGTCTCAAGACTGGGCGCGCAGTGACCCAATCATCGAACTCGAGGTGAACTATACTCTCGACAATGATGAACCTGGTTTATTCATCTTGACAAAGGGCCAGGCACCGATAAAGGTTCTTGATCAGCGACTAGGCAAAGAGGCCTCCGCCGCTTGGGGGTCCAGGGAAGTTGGTGTCACCGACGGGGGTCTCTATGATGTAGGATCCTCTCCCACGGTAATTAAGGGCCTCAGAGAGCGGCCGGGAGCATCGGTCCTGGTGTTGCTATCTCCGTCTCCGGAGTACCTGGAAATCAAAGAGGCTAAAAGTCGAGCATGGGACAACTATAAGCGGTACGATTGCATCCGCCTCACCTGCCTCGAGCACAACGCAACGGTAAACACGCGATACCTTTTACGATTCTTCTTATCTCATGATCCGTGCGCATTGGATGATCTGATCATCCCAGACGAAAGTGCTCTCCATGAAAGGTGTGTAATGAATCGACATGACGCTTATCTGCATGAGCTGAAACTCTTCGATAGCGTTGATCCATTCTCAGAGTCTGCATCTCTTTTCAAGCATTTCGGTCGAACAGAGGAATAGCTACATCGTGCTTCCCGGTGCCGGCACGGAAATGGACGACGCAGCGAGTGCCCGACCTTCCGTCCGCAAAATGCTGTCTGTCTCGGCTGCGCCCTTGCCTATCCTACCTTATAAAGAATTCATCGAGGACGCCGCTCTTCAGTCTGACCTTTACAACGTATGGAATTCGTTCAAAGTGACCTGCGAGTTCAAATGCAAATCCGCCCGACCCCCAGTATCCCGTTATGTCGTTCAGCAAGATTTGCGATTCGAAGCGAACTACACGGAAGGGAGTGACGCTTTCACCTTCAGATATACCGGACCGGAGCTGCTGAACGCGCCTTTCCGAGTACCGAGACTATCTTACCCGGTGGATTATCTCAATGGTACAAGAACTCAATTTGGCCAAGGACTGATGGGCAAATTGACAAGGTTGAGCAAATCAGGAGATCGTCTCCTCGTGAGGGTTTGGCATGAAGGGCCCCTCGATGGCGGCGTGTGCGATGTGGAAGGAAACCCTCGCGCTGGTTTCTGCTGGCCCTCCCAGTTCTGCGATGTTACCCTGCAGAGGAAAGAAGGCGTCAAGACTTTCTACAGCTTGGTGTTTTACCATGTGCCCGTCACTGGTCCGCTCTAGATGTAGACGGATGACAGGGGGTTACTTGATGGTCGACAAGCCGGGTCGCGAGATGGCTGTTTGGATATAGATGCGTTCCGTTTTTTTTTGTATTTCCATTCTTCGTCTAAGTTTAATTCTGCAGGTCACACGCAGGTATCATTCCAACTTCTACCTCTCTCCTTTTCATCAGACACGGTGCCGACAGACTCGCATCAGCAACTGTATACATATCCGCGGTGCCGCACTCGCACCCGGAGCGTGCCACCCCACATGACCTCCTAGAACACCTCAACAAGCTGCTCAGCAGCAGATGTTGCCGATGATATCACAGCTAGCACCACCCTTGCCGACCGGTGCGTCTATTTACATTCCCCTCGGTCCCGAAATTAGGGCGCCCATGTCTCAGCCGCGTTATGGACTGGCCTGAAGTAGTAACTCCGGGGGTGACATACAGCGAGTGGTGTGATACTGTAGCAGTGTGATACAAGTGCAAGTCGTTCGCTACTCGTTTCGTGATTCAAGGGGGCGGTGCATGACGCAACTGGTCCGCACGAGGGTGAGGGCGGGGCCGGGGAAGGTTGCCGGGTGGTGAACGATAGCGTGGTACGTACGCCAACGATATATATCCCCTCATCCCACTGATTCCCTTTCGTCCCCGTCCTTCCTCGGTCATTCGTTATCGTTACCATGGCTATCTCTATCCTTACCGCACGTCGGATCGCGTCAGTAGCATTGGTCTTGTTTTCTATCGTCGTGCTCGCGCTCTCGGCGCATGTCGAAACATCCGTATGTGGTCTTTTTCTATGACTTTGGAAGGAGACGGCATGCTGATCTTCCATTCACAGGTCCGCACATTCGGCCTATCCACCAAGAGCTACACCCTCGCATGCTTCACCGCTGCCCTCACCATCGCCGGCGAGCTCGTCTTTGCCGTGGTGCAATGGAAGAAACCGATGCCGATCCTCAATATGGGCATCTTCTTCCTCGTTATTTGGGTCTTCTGGCTTGGTACGTCTTCAACGCGTCCGTGGTGATTCACACACGATACTGATGTATTCCTCCACGACAAAGCGTCGTCTATTTCGGTTACGGTGTCCACCTCCGACGGCCGATCATTCTGCAGTAACTTGAACAACCTGACCAACGACCCGGAGCTGGCCGACCTAGACCCAGAACTACTCAGTACGTCCCCTCCCCACCCGCCTACTCACACGGTCCCCCGCTGACCTTGTCATCGTGTAGAGATCGCCAAGAAGGCGCTCAAGAGCGCCTGCTCCGAGATCCATGCCAGTCTCGCGTTCTCGTGGATGTCGTTCGTCTTGTCGACGTTCATGGCTATCGGACTGGTCGTTCTTGGCTTGCGAGAGAGGAGGAACGGTAATCACCATGTGAGTCTATCCTTGTGCCGCGACAGAGGGTCTTGCGCTGAGGATATCTCGTGGGATAGGCTGATGCGTGGAATTTGGCTGTGATGCGTGAAAACGGAAGGACAGAGGCGCCGGCTGATCCGTTTGCGGACCCGGTCGCCAAATAGGTACGGACCCAGGTTGCACATATCGAGCATGAGCAGAGTAAAGCAAAGCAGAACGCATGTTGTACCCGTCACCACTCTACCATATGAATATAATATAATTCCGCGTTGGTTGTTGCCGCGCGTTGTCGCGTCAATTCATTATTGCATTCGTCGTCAATTCCCCCATTTCAGGCATTCATTCCAACGACAAAGGATATGTTCACGTCGCACCACTTTACAGCATCAGAACCCCCGGCACAGTCACAGCAGGCGCCGTTAGGGCAGGTGGTATCGGTACGTACAGATAATCCTAGAGGAGCCGTCGTTGATCGAATGTCCATAGCCAATCTACCAGCATCGTCCGTTCTCGCAACATCGACAGGATGTCTCGAGGTCTCCGGTTGTTGCGCGGGTGCATGTTGAGCAGGTGACGGATGGTTCGTCGAGCCAGACGTTAGAGGCGGGGATCACGCGGATACAGCAACCGGCGGAAAGGACCGTCAGAACGACGGACGCAACAGACGGACAAAATTACGCAACGACAACCACCTCGGCCCTTGGCCCATCAAGCCACTCATCACATCCCGGGCCATCCAGTGTCATCGCCTCAACAGTCCACCCATCACACGACACACCACCGTCCAAGAAAGCCCGAGGCCGTCCGCGGAAATGGGCACGCGAAGAGGACCGCCGCGCGGCCGAAGCCCAACGAAGACGGGACAAGACTCGCGCAGAAAGGCTCGGCATCCCACTCCCGCCTCGTCCCGAAGGAACGTACGTCGCCCCGCCACAGGCCGAGGGAACAGAGGAACCCACGGTGCCGAGTCAGCGGAGCCCGTATATCTATTTCGACAAGGACTATGGACACCACGTCCCCGGCACGCCTGGGGCTCTATCGGCGAGGGATGTCTTGATCGATTGGTTGGCGAAAGAGGGGAACTGGAATCGCTGGACGAGGTGGACAGGCCTGGAGAGGGAGGAGGCGTGTCGCGAGTTGAAGAACGTAATGCGAGGGCATGGAATGACGGAACGGGAGGTGTTGTCGATCAAACAGCAGGTACGTCAGTGTTATGTTGGAATTTGGATATAAAGCTCATCCGCGCGATAGATCTCGTTCATTCAACGTAGTACCAGGGAAGCACGCAGGTTTGACGTCGAAGGACCCTTGCGAGACCTAACGCCATCGGATCAACGGAAGATCGCGCCGCTCGTCTCGGTAGGCCTTACACCGCATCAAGGTATGGTTCAGACCTCCTTCGTCTTCGCACGCTAACATCTCTCCATAGCGCTCCTGAAAATCCGATGGCCATACTACGACAAACTGAAATCTGTCGTTGCCGATGAACCCCTATCCGCAACCGGCGACGTCACACCTGATCGTCCCCAACCGCATGAACAAGATGATCTCGGTCAAGTGGACATCATCATGGACCTGGACACGATCCACCGCAGTCCGTCGACAGCTGCATTGGCGGGTACGACGTTGGGGCAGGCGTTGAGGAGTGTCGAGGCGTGGCCTCCCGGGGTACATCAACCGTCAGAAGAGGAGATTGCGGATGTGGCGGCGCGTGCGAATCAGCTGTTGGCGACCGCGCCGGCCGTACACGCCGTCACCACCCAGCCCGCGCGTCCATCCGTCTCCGCTATCCCCTTCGTCCCCGCTCCGCCGCCTCCGCCAAAGGCCATGACGAAGCGCGAAGCCGAAGCCTGGGAACTCGAGAAACTCCAAATTCGGCAGCGACTTGAACTAGAGCGGGAAGATCGGAGGGAAAAGGCGCGCGTCTCGGCGCGGGAGTTGCATCTGGAGAGTATCAAGGCGTTCCGCGATTTGCTGAGGGATGGGTTGACAAAGGGCGAGGCCGGGCGGTTGGTGTGGCAGGAAGGATGGCCGGCGATGCGGCGGCAGATGGCGGAGGATGAGTAGTGCGGGTGGATGGGCGAGCGAGCGAGCGGCGATAGATCCGAGACCCGAGACCGCAGCACAGAGCCGAGAGAACAGAGCACAGAGCGTACGGGCGCAAGCGAGCGAAGTGAACCGAGGGAGCAGCAAGTGCAGATGAAATAGATTTGCGGTGACGGATACCGCCTCGCAAGGATCGATCCAGCCGGCGGTCGACGGTGCGTAACTGGGCAGGGGGACATTCTGTTGGTCGCCCATGAAATCAAAACGTTGTATTATACGCATCAAGACAGCCAACATCACAGATACATGCAGTCCTGCTCCAGTGCTCGCGTCGGCCTGCGTCCATTCATCTCCGTCCTACACATCATCCAAACAATCATCAAGGTCGTAAATTATATCGTATCAAACATCACGTCAGGTCACATCCTCCATCCTGCCCTTCCTAGAATCGCGAGACTAGGGCAAAAGCTGCACGTAATTCGACGGACAAACTACCCCACACAGGTCAACCCGACTTGTCCTTTGTTTCTGAAAGGGAACGGAAACTCACTGCCGACCTGTCCGTTCTGATTCCGACATTGCCACCATTTGCCGGAGTTATCCATGATATCCAGTACCTCGCCTTTCGCGAATGATACTTCGTTCGGGTCTTCCGGGGAGGCGGTGTAGGCGTATAGTGCCCTACGAACGGTTCCGCATTAGCTTAGACATGCGGCAATAAACAGAGATAGGGAGAACGTACTTTGCGCGCATATTATATCCCCCGTCACTCGTCAAAGGCTGACCCGCCCCCTGCGAAATCCCAGAAAGCGGCATCCCCAGACCTCCCGGCACCGTGCTCGCCACGCCCGGACCCGTGTACGCCTGTTCCCGCGTCGTCACCTTGACCGGCGTCCCCTGCCCCGGCGCCTGATGATACCCGCCCATTCCTGTTCCCGCCGGAGGGTACGTCGTTCCTGCGTTATACGGATCCTCTTGTCCTATCGGTGCATGTGCGCCGAATGTACTGGCATGGTTGTCGACGTAACCTTGGTTTCCGTGCGTAGAGCGGCCTGGGAGGGAGGTGAAGATTGTCTTGTGGAGGAAATTGTCTTCCTCTGAACTGAGCCAGAGTAGCCAAAGGATCTACGCAAAAGAGGCCATCAACATTGATCTCTCCACGAGATTCAGAGATGGACCCACGTCGACGATAGCGAGCATCAACCATCCCGCTCCAACAGCCTTCAACGCCCCTGCGCCGTCCAGGTTTGCACGGGAGCGGGATTGCCCTTGGTAGATGTACTCGACGCCGTTTACAGCAAAGACGACGAGGATTGCGAGGAAGAAACACAGTTGCAGTCGATGTGTCGGGAGCGAGGAACGGACGATCGCGAGACTGTAAAGAGTTGTCAGTCTCCCCGTGCGCATTTTCCCTCTGTCTTGTGCGGTAAAGGACGTACGTGAGGTGCACGATCACGGCTGCCTGAAAGATGATCGCGAACCACAACGTCCCCATCGCCGGTCCTCCCGTCGCGGAATCTTCCCTCGACAGATAAGCACCTCTTCTTCCTTCCCAGCAGCGGGCTCACCAAGCTTGGACTCGCCAACACACATTCCAATAAACGCAACCCACCATCCAACGACGGCTACGACCCAGATGATCCACATCGGGACGGTCATCGCGCCGAGTCCTCCGCTGCGTCCGCGGCCCTGCATTCCGTTGGATGGTGTCGACGAGACGAGGCCCGTGTGTGATTGGCGCTTGGTGAATAGCTTCATGGTGATGGTGGACAGGGAATAGGGGTAGAGAGAGGAGGATGTTGATGTAAATTCTACTCGACCTCCTTTCCTCTTGCTCTGCGTCATTTTCATCAATTTACACGCGCGAATATTACGTAACAGGATAAGCTATGCTCATGGATTCATGAGGCGTCCAAGTGTGGTATGAAAGACAGGCAAAGCATCACCTAGACAGAATGCAACTTGATGGGTTGTCGATGCAAGTGAACGCGTACAAGAATGCAGGCTACTCCCCCTCAACCCAATACCCGGCCCCTCCGCCCTCATCATCCGTTAATTCATCATCCTCATCTCCCACCAGGACCTTGGGATCCCCTCGTCCGGCTGCTGGGTTGAGAGGGTACGTCCAGCCCGACGATGCCGGGGCGTAGCGTTTCGGAATGAGTAGCGTCCAGTACGATCTGCAAAAGATCAGCAAAGGCGGTCAAGCGTTCGCGTAAGAACTCACAGCCGCCCAGAGCCAAGGTTGAAACAGAACTGCAGATTCTTCCTCCATCCCAGATCATAGGGATTGACATACCGCTATACACGCGCATCAGCTCCGTAACTTGTTCACCACAATGGCCGAGACTCACCAGATCTTGCTCCTTTGCGCGTTTCGTAAAGTATTCATTATCGTGCGCCTCGATACTCGTCTCACCCCTCGCTACGAGGTAAAGATGCCACGATAGCAGAACGGGGACGGCAATTCCGATGGCGGCGGAGAGGATATAGATCAACGTAAACACGATAGGAGGCGTCCACGCAGTCCACTACGTGAAGCGATCAGTACGACTCTCGACACGAGCAGCGGAGAAACTCACGTTTGGACGGTGTTCCAGGCTTAGCCAGAGCATGTCGTATCCCGCCAGCGTGACGGCCCAACAGGCGAGCGAGAGCCATCCCCTGTAATGGCCATCAGCGTCGTCCCATTCCTCCACAGCGACTCTACTTACATGAAAAGGAGAAAGTACCTCAGGTTATGTAGCCCGACCTGAAAAGACGCCGTCAATAGTGTTGCGAGCGTGAGAAGATCATCCAACGTACGCATTGATTGATCCCTTTCTTCCCAAGACGAGCGTCGTCGGTACGGATTTCTCCATCGCGATCGGGAAAAAAGACTCACAAGGACAATGATGGTCCATCATCATCACGCAGCGTTTACACACCGAACAATGGTGCGTGCGCTATCGACGCGAGGAATCGGCTACGATCTGGAGGAGCACGAAGAGAGATGGACACGTACGACCGGTTTCGGCCCTCCACACTTTCCACACGCCTTGATCCCCCTCCCGACACCGTTCCGTGCATCCTCGACGAGGCGGAGAGCGGAGGGATCCCGCAGTTCCCATGTGGACAAAGGGTTCCCCGGATCGACCTTGGTGACAAAGTAGTAGTTGCCGTACAAGTTGTACGCGATGACGCATGCGAATGGGAGGAAGAGCAGTCTTGCAAGGGTGAATGGCTGATGGATGAGTAGCACATCAACTATCCTCCCCAAACTATCAGCACAGCATAGGACAAGAAGAAGGGAAGCACGCACAGAACGCAAACCCTCCCACGGCCGTCAACGCCCAACAAAGACAGACAAACCAAAAACCCGCGGCGCCGGTGAGCCAGTCCGCGAATGCTTCCACAGACTTGAAACAGCGTATGACCAGGCCCGAGGGGGAGCGCATCGTTGTGAGTGGGGGATACGTCGTGCCAGCTGGTTCCACACCACTAATTGCCAACGACGACTCGATTCCCTTCTTACTGTAAGAAACGAATTGAATCAAGTTGCAAGTTGGATCCGCCTCCACCTTCGCGTCTGCCTCTGGTGCGACTGACATGATGCGGCCTGGTTGCTCTCTAGCTTGTCGCTTGGATACCTCGGAGGTCGTCTACTCTGTCTGTCACTCAAGAGCGGCGGGGTAATGAGGAAACCACGGCCGAGTGGGGCGACAAGGGCGACTACCGGGCTGCCAGGGGGACATCGCTTCCCGAGGTATGTCAGGAGGTATTCATAGCTATACGCCATGTCCGGCCTCGACCCTGATATCCGTTGCCCGGTCTTCATTTCGTTGCTAGTCTGTTCCATCTTGCCTGAACAGCTTGTCGAACGGTATCTCATCCAGCTTTTCCTATACCCAAACAAGAGCTGAGATGATCGCGGTTGGATGAAACGAAGACGAAGGGATCACTGAAAATTTTGGAATGTTTGAGACAAGCATGCACCGAGCTCATCAAACGGAAGTGCGAATGTGTTTTGTCGACATGCGACCGAAATGAAAATGACATGCGGCTCATCGTCTGGTCATACCTCGTCCTCATCCCCTCTTGACGCCCTTTTGCTGCGACTCCTTGACTCACAACCTTTCCCCGATTCATACCCAAATATCATAGGTAACTCGTCCTCCTTCCCTCCGTGCAACTCCGTTCGACGGCATCCACGATCCGATGGACCCGCACCGCATGATCCCAATCATTGTATCCGCCCTTATCGTCCTTTGCAAACGCTTCATACAGCCTGCCGATGTTGCCGAGCTTGTCTTCCGGGAGTTGCACTTGCTCGCCGTTGAGGTAGAGCTTGGGAGAGATCAACTGCGGAAGGCAGCCGTTAGAAAGCCATAGCGTCTGTGAGAGGTGCGTACCTGAACGTGTCCCACGCCTGCGGCTTTGAACGTGATCGCACCCTCCTCCCCCTCGATCTCCCACACCAGTCCTTCACTCCCCTGCGGCGCCGGCCCGCCTTTATAATGCACGCCGACCAACGCGCCCGACTCCAACTGCCCCTGCACGATCAACTGGTCCTCTGCTGTCGCGCGAACGGTCTTCCCCGTCCCTTCAATCACCGTCTCACGTCGTAACGTCGCCTTGTACGCGGAGAGAGAGGTAAAGTCGCCCAGCAGGTATACAAGGGAATCCACGAAATGTCCGAACGGGATACTCGTCATCGTCGCCCCGTTCGAGGCGACGAGGGTATACGCCTCCCGTTCCGGGACCGAGGTACCCCAGGACCCGCCGTAGCCGGTCAAGTTGGTCGACAAGACCTTGCCGATCTCGCCGGCGTCGATGAGCGATTTCGCTTTGCGGATGGCGGGGTCCTGTCGTGCTTGGAGACCGATCATCGTCCGTATCCCTGCCTTTCTCGCCGCGTCCGCCATTTCGATGGCTTCTTGCAAGCCGTTCCCGAGGGGCCATTCGAGGTAGATGGGCTTCCCCGCTTGCAGGACCTGCATGGCGGTCGACTTGTGCAAGGGTGTCTTGAGCGCGATGACGACCATCTCGACGTTTTTGTCCTTGGCGAGTCGCGCCGCCGAGTCGGGTCCGGAAAACGTCTTGATATCGTAGATTGCGGCGACCTGATCCGCGGATTCCTTGCGCGACGTAGCGGCTGCTGTGAGGGTGTAGCTGTCGCTCAGAGCATGGAGGGAAGGCAAGTGCGCGTTCTTGAACCAGCCTAGAGACGATAGGTAAGCGGTTGTGTATGGGAATCGGGAAGAGGCTCACCGTCGACCGAGAGGCCGACGACGCCGAGTTTGATGAGCGGCATGTTTGTGAATCAATCAGGAAATGTGTACGGCTGTTATCAAGGGGAGGGAGACCAGTGTGCCAACGTATATGCATGATATACTGTAGGCAAGAGAGCTGAACGACGAACGACAGCTTGCGCCATGACGAATACGTCGGTTAGGTGGAGGTTGTCAGTGAGTCAAGATAGCTGTCAAGATCGTGGTAATATGCAGACTCGATAGTGTATAGCCACAAGTAGACATCGCAACTCTCTCCCATCATTGTTTGCCGAAACCAGCACCATGAAGGTCATCATCACAGGTGCGCTTCCTCCCCATCCCTCCTCGACAGCACTAAGCCCTCGCAGGAGCATCCGGCGTCCTCGGACGAGCCGCGACAAAGCAGTTCCACGCAAAAGGGGACACCGTCATCCCGCTCTCCTTTTCCCGCCCCGGTCCCTCCTCTCTTCCTCCATACCAAAAGCTCGACCTGCTCGACTTTGACGCAACCCGAGCTTTCTTCCGGGACGAGGAGAAGAAGGGACACGTCGATGTCATCGTCCATTGCGCGGCGGAACGGAGGCCCGACGTCGCGGAACAGGATCCGGAACGGGCAGAGCGGTTGAACAAGGATGCCGTCGCCGTGATCGCGGACTTGGCGGAGGAGATGGGATGCCGGATGATCTACGTTTCGACGGACTACGTATTCGACGGGAAAGCGTACGTCCTTCCCAGTTCGTTCTCGTGTCCTGGTCGTCTGACGAGAGGTCATGATTCTGTAGCCCGCCATACAACCCGGACGACAAGCCTAACCCGCTCAACCTCTACGGCAAGCTCAAGGAAGCCGGGGAACAGGCCGTCCTCGCGTCTCGGAGGGGTTCGAAGCACGTCGACGAGGTCGGGAAAGGAGCGATCGTGCTGCGGGTGCCGCTTTTGTACGTCTGACGGGATCTTTGACGGGATACCGCTGATGAAGGTTTAGGTACGGCGAAGTCGAGTTCAACGCGGAGACGGCGGTGAACATCTTTGTGGACGTGATCGAGGATCAATCCGGCAAGACGTACAAAAGTACGTCTCTTCACATTTCACCCTGTTATAACATGCTAATCTCCTCCAAGTGGACCACTTTGCAGTCCGTTTCCCAACATGCGTAGAAGACGTTTCCCGAGTGATGTACGACCTATCCCGTACGCCCTTCCCCCCTCTTTCCCTTGTTCATCCTTTCTAACCACACAAACGTAACAACCTACAGACCACGACAAACCTCTTCCCGCGATCGTACACTTCTCCGCCCAGAAACCCTACACGAAATACGAAATGACCCGCCTCATCGCTCAATACCTCGACTTGCCTATTGGACACGTCGTGCCGGACACGACGGACCCTGAGACGGTCCCGCAGACGGTGGTCAGGTCCGGGAATACGCAGCTCAGTGTGAAGGAGTTGGAGGGGCTGGGGATCAGTGCGGAGGAGGCGAAGGGGTTCGAGACGTGGTGGAGGGAGTGGGCGGGAAGGCACAAGGCGCAGAAGCATTGAGCGATCCGTGAGCCTTCGAAAGCTGTAGTGTCGTTGAAACCGCCCGTCAAGATCGTGTGAAAGATATAGATGAGTTACTGTATCGACAGTTTATTACAGCTTTTCCTTTCCCCGCATCACACGCGGCACGTTTGCGTACAGCACTACCTCTTCCTCCTTTAAGCGACCTTTAACGATTACAGATGACCGGCGGTGGGTCGCGCAGGTACAACCAAGCTGTGCACGGCCTTGACCCGGATCTGCGCCTGGCACCACTGCATACATCGGTTCACGAGCTTGTGAGCGGGTTCGACTCGTCCACGGAAATCGACATCCTGTACGGCCATGGAGACGGGTTCGAGCGCGATCATGAATGAGTTCATCATGCTATCCCGGCGCACCACGTGTTAGTGTAGTGCAAGAAGGCGCGGTGAAGTACCTACCCGAACATCGAGTACACGCCGTGAAGATCCATGAGAAGCTCGAAGCCACCCATTCCGGATCGAGTATCGGGGAACAGGGCGGTGGTAATGGCTTCCGTGTCCCTTTGTGCGCCTTGGGTGTTGGCGCCGTACTTGTCCGACATGGGCTTCATCTGCGTGGGGTGTGAGTTGCAAGTTTTGGTGATGGATAGGTGCGCTCACCAGCTCGACGGCCTGACGGAGGTAGTCTCGAAGGATCATGAGACCGGCCGAGATTTCGGCGCTGAGAGGTAGATAAGGAGCGATTAGACCGCCTCGTGCAGGAGATCAAGAGGAGGACACGTACTCTCCCTTGAGACGGGTGACGAGTTCACCCAGGATCTTGTCCGTACTCTCACTGTAATCATCCCACAAGCCAAAGTAGTCTAATTGCAACAGGGTCAGCTGGCTTATCACCGGCAAGGGATCGCAGACTCGCCTTCCAAGTGTCGTTCTCGGTCCGTAAAGTCGTCCTTGGCTTGCGCTGTAGCATACGCAGGCTTCTCCAGCGACTCGATAGCGGGTCCTTGGCCAGAGAGGATTTCTGGCTTGCCGCTGGTAACCTTGGTGAGCTTGACGCCGGCGGTCTAGGTGGGATCGAGAGGTTAACTGTGATCAAGCTGAACAACCGCCGATGTGACGGACCTTGAAGATCGGTTGCTTGGAGATAAAGTCCCAGGCGGGCTGGGTCAACTCGTTGGCAGCAACGGCTCGACCGTTCATGTGATCGTGGCCACCTTGGTTATGAGCGCCCCAGTGGAAGGGAATGAAGACTTGGCCCTTTTCAATCTTGCCCAGCTTGGCGGGCAACTCGGCCTTGCCGTTGCGGGTCTCAACAATGACAAAGTCGCCGTCCTGCGTGAGTAGACTAATTAGCACTCCTCAGGCGCAAAAACAGTGCTGCCCTACCTTGACATCGAGCTTCTTCGCGTCCTCTTCGTGGAGCTGCACATACGGATCGTGGTCCGCATGTCGCAATCGCTTGGATCGCCCGGTCTTGGTCCTCGTGTGGAAGTGCAGATGGTTTCGGCCGGTAGCCAGGGTGAATGGGTACTCATCGCAGACGTCATCGAGGGCAGCTCGGTATTGACAGCCCTTGAGAATGGCTCGACCGTTCGGGTTCATTTTGGCGTAGTCGGCCGGGCTGATGGGTGTGCCTGCGATAAATCAGGTCGGAGGCCCTCGAGTGAAAGGTCGCTCGCTACTTACCGAGCTCCAGATCGTGCCCGAAGCTTTCTGCCTCTTCGGGTTTGGTGAAGAATTTACCGTCATTGTACTGCACTCGCAACGTGTCAGCCTCTATTGGACCCTTTTTCGCTCGCTGAACCTACCAAGCGGGGCCGTCCGTTGGGATACTCTTCGTTGCAGGGCCATTGAATGCCCGAGCCCCCCGTCAACTTGGCGTAGGTCATCCCCGTGTAGTCGCAAGGACGTCCTTTGGTGGACCTCGCCCAGTGGTTGAACGCCTCCTCTTGTGTCTTGAAAGGCAACAAGTCATTGCCGTCCTTGTCTTTGAATTCCATTCTCCTTGCGTAATCGACAAAGATTTCGAAGTCCGACTACGTCCAGTATGAGTGCTGTGGCAGCTCCAAGGTCCACTGGCACTTACCTTGGCTTCTCCAGGAGGGTCGACAGCTTTGTGACTGATGTGACAGGTTCTGCGAAAGCCACCCAGAGTGCATCAGCGTGCTTCGTCCGGAGTCCTTCTTGCGACTGACCTGTCGACATTGGTGAAGACACCGGTCTTTTCTCCCCACATGGCAGCTGGCAGAACGACATCGGCCAATTGAGTCGTCTCGGTCTCAAAGATGTCTTGAGCGATAACCTGCGGGGCAATTGTAAGGACAATCCATTTCTCGAATTAACTGGAGTGGTACCTACAAACAATCCCGGGTCTGTCAGGATATCCCGAATCCTGCCAAGCTTGGGCAACGAGACGGCGGGGTTGGTACCATTAACCCACATCATCTTGATCGTACCGGCTTCCATCATCTGAAGCATCGACATGATATGAATCGGGTCGGACCACGACGGGATCTTGGAAACATCAACGTTCCAGTAGTCTGCCAACTCCTGCATATGAGCAGGATTGTTGTTGTTTCGGAAACCGGGGAATTCGCCGTCGCAACCTGTCTCTCGGTTGTTCTGAGCGGTGGGCTGGCCGTTCATCTGCAGAGCGATGTCAGTCCCAGTCTTTTGTCCTTGAAATAATCTGACGAACCTGATAGATGCCACCACCGGGGATACCAATGTTACCGCTAGGCAAATCGAAGCTGATGCGTTAGCCCTTCGCTTCTGATGCGAGAAGCATCCACTCACGTCAACAACTGAATGTTGTTCAACGCGACGGCACTCGCGACAGCCTGATTCGACTGATAGACACCCTGCAACGCAGTCGCCAGAACACTCTTCGCCTGTCCGATGATATCCGCCGCCGCTTCCAGATCCTTGGGCGGGACTCCCGTGATCTCCTCGACTCGCTCCGGCGTGTATCCCATCACATGACCCTTGAGGTCATCGAAGCCGATGGTGTTCTTGTCGACGTAATCCTTTTTGACGTATCCCTTGACGATCAACAGCCTCTGGATACCGTTCAGCAAAGCCAGGTTAGTCCCGATTCGAGGTCGGAGGTGGACGGTGGCGTGTTCGGCTGTCAAGGATACTCTAGGGTCAACGACAACGACCTTGGGCGGATTCGGGCCGGCCATTCGGTCGAGCATTCGCGACCAGAGAACGGTTTGCGTTGCGGCGACGTTGTGGCCGAACAGGAACAAGCAGTCCGTGACGTCGACGTCGTCGTATGAGCCTGTAATGGGACACGTTCACGTTAGTTATCAGCATCGCCTATCAACGCCGTGATGCCTACCCGGTTGTCCGTCACTGCCGAAAGACTGCCGACCGAGTTGTCAGAAAGCGGCCAACAAACTTCCGGTAAACTTACCTCCCGCATGGCCGCAGCTGCACCGGCAGTGCACAGCCTTGTGTTACCGTCCATCGTGAGTGTGCCCAGACCAGCCTTTCCGACCATGGCTACATCTGATGTCAGCGTTTGCGTACCCAGTCAGAAAGAAGCAGCTTACCCAGAGCATGGTATTCTTCGGCGAACAATTGTCCGGATGTCTATCGTAAAATAGAGATCAATAACCCATGTTCCTAAGCCGATAAAGACGCACGTAGAAAGAGATTGCATGCGGCGTCAGATGCTCGATAATCTCCTTGGACTTTTTGACGATCAACTCCATCGCTTCATCCCACGACACACGTTCGAGCTTTCCATTCTTGCGGATTTGCTATGAACATATAGCATGTCAGCCAAGATGGTAACCCAAGTACCGGAGAGAGGGCGACTTACAGGGAAGGTAAGTCGATCCGGATGGCCATTATATTCCCAGCTGCACATTCCCTTGGGACCGAGACGGCCCTTGTTGATTCGATCGACTTCCCGGCCGCGAATGCCGACGATCTTGTTGTCCTTGCTGACGCCAATATCCGCCCTGCGCACACAACATCGTTAAAATGCTTTTGAGCTTTTGCTCGTAGTATCCCTCTTACCCGCAACCTGGAGGAACGGAACTGTTAAGCAGTCGTCCGACAGACCAGGTTCTGTGGCTCACCATTACTACACATGACACAAGCCGACTGTACCCAATGATCGACCGGCGCATGAACATGCTCGTCAACTCTCACAGGCCAGTTGCCCTCCCCATGATACCCCATTCGCGGACCCTACGAACCCCGGTATGTCAGTACATTTTTCGCGACCTTCCCGAGAAGCAAACGCACCCAGACATCCTCGATGGGATCCCTCGTCTCGCGGGGAAATTCCGTGCTCGACCCGGTATGGTCCTTCTCTTGTTGTTCAGCGGACAATGACATGGTTGCTACGAAACCCTTCTTACAGCTCTTTCATGCGAGAGAATGACTATATACCCGATATACGTCGACGGTGATTGGGTACTGGAACAAAACGTCAGCCTGCACAACCTCGTCCTTCTTCCCTGTAATTAGTCACCACGTGGGATGTGTTCCGGATGACGATGGCTTCTAACCTCCACCATGATCGGCGTTCGAGGATCTCGGGGGGTCGCGACTGACTTCAAGGGGTGCTGCAACTTGAAACATGGCCAGGTCAAGGTCTAGATATGCTCTGCGCAAAATACTCCAGTCTGAAGACCTGAGCCTGTATAAGTGAACGATCATTCTCCTTGTCACTCGCCATCGGGGACTGCGAACCGGGGGCGCCGTATGCGAGATACTGACCGCATTGGACGTACGTGCGAGTGCGGCAAGCAGCCGAAATCAGTTTCGTCAGACCCGCCTTTCGGAAAGGAACACGGACAGGCGCCATTCGCAGGGGCTTCCACGAAAGGAAGGATCGACGTACGGAGAATGCGTCCGTCCCTTTCTGTAATCTGAACCTATATATCTCGCTTCGAACGAACACCGTCTTATCGTCGATCTGCGGCGCGACCAAGTTCAGGTTTATATATCAAGCTTGAACATCAGCTGGGCTGAGTCGTCAAGAGCTGCGGACTGAACAACGCAGGCTAATTGATTTTACAAAGCACCAGTACCAGTATCATGCGCTTGTCCGCCTCATTTCTCCTCGCGCTGGACGCACTTTCTTACACGGCTCATGCCTTTGTCATTCCCCTTGGACGGGTCACTTCAGCTCCAAACCCGACGAAGAGAGCTCTCGTGGAGCGTCACGAAAGAAACCGTGGCCATGGACACGGGCGACATGGACAGCACGGACGGCCAGGTGAGCAGAATCAAGGTTCACCAGACCAGCAAGAAGGGCAAGGTGCACAGCAAGGCGGGAACGTTGTCACCGTATACACCACCGTTACCGGCTCTCCGCCTGAGCAGACTTCGTCCGACAGCTCTAGAGATGGCAAAGGGTGTAAAGACGAGAAGAAAGGAGAAGAGGAACACCAAGACGCTGCACAGACTCCTCCCGAGCAGGGGGCGCTCGAGCCGCCCAAGGCAGAAGACCAGTCTCCGCCCATCATGGAGCAGACGGAAACGCCTCCCGATACGGAAGATACAGGTGACGAAGGGTCGGGCGACTCGAAGCAGCCTCCACAAATGAAAGCCGCAAACGAGGGGGGACTGGGCATCCAGGCTGCACAGCCAAAGGAATCCGAAGACACCCAGAAGCCAGCGGAACCGCCAGCAAACAATGGCGAATCGGGAGAAGCCAAGAAGCAGGACTCCCCGCCGAATAAGGGAGAGGAGAAGGAGAAGCCCGCGGACGACAACAACAACCAAGGCGGCGCCTCTCATTCCGACGTTCCCGACGACCCGGTCCCTCAAGCAAAGAAAGCCGAAGGGAACCCTACCGGCGGCAATGTCCTCACTCCGGACGAGCAGCAAAAGGTTCTTAGCGCTGCACAATTCGATTCGTGAGGCGAATGGACAGCCAAAGTTGGAGTGGGATGACAAGCTGGCGAGCTTTTCTGCCGGGTGGATGAATAAATGTGTTTCCCATCGCGATCATTCTGGAGGGTATGTAGCTCTTCGCCTCGATGAACGGGACGTGCAGATGCTGACTGGCCCGCGCTTTTTGCTACACAGGAAATATGGTAACGCTTCAATCCGCGGTCATACTTCTCGCCAAGCTGACTATCTGTCGGGCAGGTGAGAACATGGGTGGAGCTGGCGGCAAACCCGACCCGGTCGGTTTCGTCAAGATGTGGACCGACGAGGATAGTAAGCGATAGTTGCATACGACAAATACCAACACGCGACATGACCTTACTGACGAATGCTTTCGAAACCAGAGAACTACAATTGCGAGCAGCCGAACTTCGCGGGGAATATAGGTCACTACACTGCCGTAAGCATGTTGACGTGCTGCTCCTTGCGAGCGGCCTTCACACCGATTTTTCTCGATTATAGCTCATATGGAAGGATGTCAAGTATGTCGGCTGCAGCTTGCAGCAATGCGCAAGTATGGGAGACGGGGATGCGAGCATGGTGAGTTGGTGGTCTCGAAAACCGACATTTCGTGGTCCGTATAGCTCACATGTCTGATTTCCAGCCCTGGCATTGGTCGTGCAATTATTGGCCTGCGTGAGTGTCATCGGGTCGAAAGACGAACGACAAGCACTGACACTCTTGGTCACACCGCTCCTTGTCTGTCTACCAGTCCCAATGGTATGTGCTGAAATCGATGACCGCTCAGGGTCCAGTTAATGTCGATACAAGTCGATGTCCACTTGCTAACGACCTTTGCGCTAGATGTTTCCGACCAGATGGCCCGTTACAAGGAGAACGTTCCTTGTAGCAAGAACAAACCTCAAGAGTTGTCATGAGTCTTTTGCGTCTGTAGATGCGGCTGGACCGCAGCTTCGTACCAGTATGCTATGCGATTGATTTCGTTGTACAAGTTGCTGTTTCTATTTACGATTGTCCTTATGCGGGTGCTCGTCCTGCCTGCCACCACCAGGGCCCTTTTGCTTCGGCTTGCCTGATCGAGGCTGCGGTGGCGCTTTGTTGTGAGGGTAATGCTTCTTCCATTGCGGTTGCTCAAGTAGGGGAGAGGAGGGGTATCCGCCTTCTGTTCCGAGTCCGCACCTTTTCTTCTCTGCAGCGGATATCACTATCATTGAAAAGAATGATGATCAGTCTTGACCCAAGGTTACTTGACGTTTCACTCACACCACGGTGTGTGCGCATAGCGACGGTCCACCTGACCGAGCTCGGGGATCCACGTCAAGATGTAATCGGCATTGGCGTCATAATCGTTCGCCTGCTTGATCTGATTGAATTGCCTGAATGCTCGAGGATCGTTTCCGACGCCCGCTTGATATTGCCAGTTGCCCCAGTTGCTGCAATGCAACGCGAAAGTTAGCGACGCCAAGACGAAAGCCACCGTCGACTCACCTGCAAACGTCAAAGTCGATCAAATGAGTCTCGAAAATCTCGGCTCCCACTCTCCAATCCACGTAGAGGTCGGTCCCCCAGAAGCTCGCAACGTTCTGCCTGCCTCGATTCGACATGAACTCGGTGGTAGCAAGCTCCCTCATGCAAGCATCGAGGAAAGGAATACCGGTGTTGCCCTCCATCAGGCGGCGAATAGGGTCGTTCGGATCATCCAAGTTGAATCCCTTCCAATCGCCCAACGTCTTTGCGCTTTCCTGCGGCCGCAACACCTCCTTCCATCCACCGAGGTTGAACAAGCTGGAAGCGGTCCCTGCTTCTCCCGGTCTTGTTTCCGAAGAGGGCGTCTTGCGTCTAGCCTGATTGTTCCGTTTCGCAGTATAGCTCGGTTCGTGGCTGAATCGCTCGCAAGTCCAGAAGAAGAAGTCTCGCCAGAGGAGCTCAAAGCTGATCCAATAGACGTTGCCCTCGACATGCTTGTTCAGCTGCCCTTCATCTCGGAGACTGAGCCTGAGTCAGTATCGCGTCTCAGCAATGCAGTTCGGTACTTACCGATTCTGCAACTGTCGCACTCGCCATCCAATGTACCTCCCGCTCAAACTCCCGTTCGCCAGCCAACCGGAAAACTTGGTACTGAACGCCTCTCCCAACATTCCATTCCTCGTATCCTTGTACGACATGGCTTTCGAGCCGCCCTGCCCATGGCCCTTCTTGCCACCTGTCACGGTGCCGAGGTAGTCGTCCAGTCGCGCAAGACCTGTTGATTCGCCTCCAACGAAAGGATGCGCAGAGCGGGGATCCATCGGGGGGATGGTGTACTTGCTCCATTCCTCGTCCGTTTTGGGGATCGGCCGAGGTTCGAGAGGATCTCCAAATTGCGGTTCGGCGAGCAACGGTGCCAAAATATAAGGCATCAACCGATCCTTGTCCAGAAGCTTCGAAGAAAGCAGGAACACTTGTTCTCCGAGGCGAGCAGACGGAGCAGGGAGCGGTTTGACGCGTTTGACATCGGGAAGAGGGTCGCGGATCATGTCGTCACCTAGAGACTCGGCCAACTGTGCAGCTGACGTTAGAAGAGTCCTGCGTGACCAGGAAAGACTGACGTACTTTTCTAAAGCTGGTAAACACGCTCGGAATCTCTGCAATCCTGAACGGCAGGTCTTTGGGACTGATCATCGTCTTCGAGTCGACCAAGTTCAGGTCTACGCCGGAAGGCTCGAGACCCTCTCGTAGCCGTCTCAGAAGATGCACTTCTTCAGTCGTCACCTTCCACACCCCTAGTCAGCTACGTCCAAGGCTGAGCCAGGGCAAGACTTACCTCCTTCTGCGTCCACACTCCCTCGACATTCTTGCCACTCTTCACCAGCGCCTCCACAACCTTGATCGCCACCTCTTCCGGTCTTCCACACGCGATCACCATCCCTCCTCCTTTTGCCTCATACGCCTTTTTCAGATCGAACACCGTCTCTACCAAGAACGCCGCCCGATGACGCCCTACACGCCAAAAGTTGCCCAGCCTCGAGCGCGGACCGACTCGTCCCTTAGGCCGGTCTTTCAGCTCTTGAGCAGCAGGCTGATTCGTGGTCGTCCTTGATGGCTGATCTTCCTGTCCCAACGGTTTGATCTCTTCCTCGTCTTGTTTCTCTGCGTCCTTGGCTGCAATCTTCTGCTTGATCGCCTGTGCTTGTGGGCTCGAGGTGTACCCAGGGATACAGTCCAACGGCAGTATCCGCTCATCAAAGACGTAGATCGGTAAGAAGTGCGTGACATGCTTCTTCTGCTGCGAATGCGCGAGCGAGAGTGCAGGAGAATCGGTCGTTCGCAAGTCGTTGATGTGCAGGTGCACGAAAACCGTTTCCTTGTTGTTATTGGCCATGGTTGTGAGTGGTCTCCAATGTTGCCTTGTTTGTTGGTGGATCAGCCTCAAGTTGACCAGTATGCCGCGCATCTAAAAGCTCATCTAAATCTTCATCAAAACCATCGACGCCATGCCTCACACTCTTCTTCTTGCGCCCGATATTTCTGATCCCGAGATTGATCACTCCTGTCTGAGATCGCCGATACGTTTCAGTCCGAGACATTTCGAAACAGGTTACACACGCCACGCGATCACATGACGTCATGAGCAGCATTCGTGGGTGGGAGTGGATCGCATCGTGGGTATAAACATGGCATTATCATGAACGAAAGCAATACATGGCAAGCCGCAACTCGCAGATACACGAAACGTCGTCGCGGGAAAAGACCACACCGTGGCTATTCGCCGCTGTGCCAGTGTGTTTCCCCCTCGTCGGTGGTCGATCCGGCAAGCCCCGGCGTGTATATCCAAGCTCGCACGGACGAACCGACACTGCAGACGAGCACGCGTATATCGAGAGAATGTCCAGTAGAAAGTAATGAAGGAGTCGAGGCCGGAAAAAGTCGTAACAGGTCGTAAAGGGTCTTCTAGTGATAGTGGTAAAACAGGAAACGGTTGTTGCTACAGTTTTGGGAGCGGTTATTCCCGCGTCCGTATCGAGACCGAAGTTACATGTCGCAGACGACGTCTTAGTACTGTCGACCGTACTGGGCGGGAGCCTATGCAGAAGAAGAGGGGTCAACGACTGACCGGCGGTCACGGGAAAAGAACACTTACTGCTCCAGGCGGCAAGTTGGACGAGGGATTCGCGTTGGGGGACGTCACGCCTCGATACGTCTGCTGTGCCTGCGGGTATCCACTTTGCGAGAACGACGAGCGCTTACTCGACGACCTCGGCACTCGACGAACCACGGGCTCGGCAAAGTCGGTCGGCCCGTCGTCGCGCAGTGATATGCGTCGATTCCCGGGTCCAGACACGGGCGGCGGCGGCGACCTTGAAGCGCCAAAGCCATAGCCTTCCGCCGGCAGCTCGAGTTCACTCGGTTGACGACGCGGCATCTGGGTATACGAGTTTGGTGATCCCGCTGCCTGATTGAACGCAGGCAGGATTGGCTGTTCCTCGTCGGCGCGTCCGCTCATGACGCTTGCGTCGTAGCCGTAGCCGACGTATCCGCTGGCATTATCGTGCGAATCCGAAGAACCAGGAGAGGCATCGCGACCGCCGTTGCCTCGGAAAGGTCCGCCGCTGTACAGCGCGTTAAAGTCCGGGCTTTGCGTCTGATGGCTCATCGAGCCAAAGCTCTGGCTGTTCTTGTACATGCCCATGTCGGATCCGCCAGTGTTGTAGGTTTCATTCGTGGAGACGACAGAATACCTATCGCGGCCGACCTCGCGGCTGTGAATAAACGTCAGAACTAGACTGGTCCATGGCCGCAACGACTCACCTCTTGGGAGAAGAAGACCGCTGAGCGAGATCATAGTACGAGTCTCTTGACTGCGTGCCGCTCTTCCACCGCCTTTCGCGTTCGAATTCGACCCATCGCTTCATGACGATCTGAGTGGAATCGAATTCACCTTCCTTGTCACCGTGGCCGGCGCCCTTGCCTGTCTCGCCTTCGACTTGTCTGCGGGAAAGGAATTTGTCAGGATAGGAGTAGGCTCACGCTAACAAGGGACGTACCGAACAAGACCCCATGAGAAATCATCCATGTGCCAGAAAGCGTATGCCGGAAGGACAAAGTTCCAGATCGGAAGCGAACACAGATAGATCAACATCCATCCAACATAGGCGACCTTTCTTGAGGTGATGACGATCAAGAGACCGGGAAGACCGAGGATGAACGCGAGCAAGATCAATGAGACGACGGGTTTGGTGGATCCGGGAATGATGGCGAGAATCACGATGTACAACGTGAAAGCGATGGCGGCCGGCAAGACGAGCGTTCCGACAAGTTCCATAAAGACGACAAACTGCATCGAAAAGCAAAAGGTACCGCAGAGATCCCGGACGAGCACGAGCTCTGCCAAATTGTGAATGGTCGAGTTGATCCATCGTCGTCGTTGCGAGAGCAAGACTCGGAAAGTATCGGGCACGACCGTCTTGCATACGGCTTGCGGGCAGAACATCATTTTTCGCTTCGGGAACGTCTTGAGCATGAGCGTCGTCAGGAATCGATCTTCACCGAGGAGCAACAGGTTCTTCTTGTGCAACGTGTCGACAATGTTTTCCGAATAGTGTTCGACAATGTCGGGATTGGCGAGGATGGGGACCCAGTAGCCGGTTTCACCCTTGGGCGCCTTGATCCGGTACATGGAGAAACAACCGGGAAGACAGGTGACACCGCCAAACATGGATTCGAAAGCCTTGGTCAAGTGATGGGAGATGTAGTATTCGAAGACTGCGACGGGTCAGCGATGGCCAGACCGGTCAGACACGTACTCACCTTGAATCATGGTCACCCACGTCTCGGCCTTGTTGGCAATCTTGGTTTCACCGCACAAGCCCATAATCTCCTGATCATGGACCAGACACGCCACCATTCGCGTCAACGAATCCGGAAAGACCTTGGTATCCGCATCGACACACAGCACCGATTCGTACCGATCGGGACTGACACCCGTCACGCGCCAAATGGAGTTGAAAAACTCGTATTCAAACGTGGTCATGCGTTCGTCAAACATGACTTTTTGCAAGAAGGCCATGAGCACGATCTGCGAGTCACGTTTTCCTCGGTTTCCGGGCTTGACGTCGTTGACTTCGAGCGGGTTACCGCACTTGGCAACGAGAACGATCGGTACTTTTTGCTGCTTGGAGAGTTCGACAGTGTTGTTGTCGTATTCGTAATAACCGGAGTAGACTTTGGCCATATTGTGACGTTTGTGACCGTCGGCAATGGCGACGTACGAATGAGGTTCGACTTGTTCCGCGGGAATGATCAAATCCTTCATCATGCCCAACACGATATCCGGCGTGGTCAATTTCGATCCGGCTCCCTTGACCATTCCATCGGCAATGACCAAGATCATCTTGTGACTGTTGGGATAATCCGTCGTCGCGAGGGAATCCAAGGTCGTTCGCAGACCCTCGGTGGATTCCGAATACGCAGTGACGAGGCAGATCGTATGCATGAGCGGGAAGTTGAACGGTTCATAATCGGGTGGCGGCTGCGGGATGACGTCCATAAGCGGGAAGGGACACGGCGAGACGTTGGCGTCGGACGCGAGGTTCATGCGCGAGTCGTCCCGGCCGTACGGCAACGAGGTCGAGCTCCGGCTGCTGCGCAACATGGGCGATCCCGGTGGCGTTCCCTGGGCGGCGACAGCGGCCGCGACCTTGTTCATGCCGTACATGCTGGCTTGTCTCGAACGCGCGCCATAGCCTCCGCCGTACGCCAACTGATCGACGTTGCCATACGCAGTCGACGGTCGAGATCCATTCACCATCATCGGTTCGGCCTTGCTGAACCTCGATGTCGTCGGCAAGAAGGCGCCCTTGCGTTGCTGTGCATTCCCGCCCTTGTTTTGCGGAACCGAAGGACGATACCGCGAGGGCGCAGGTCGATAGATGTCTTCTGTCCAATTTTCGATTTCTTGAGCGCGCGCCATTCGCTGCTGATAGCTTTCGCCCTTGAAGTTTCCCAACTTCCAGGACAAGAACCATCCGAAAATGACGGCCATGGCAAACTTGATTCCGACGACACCGAGAATGAAGACGAGCGAAACATAGAGGACGACGTCGGACGCGACGCATCCGATACTCTTGGTATCGACGAACCCGACCCTGACGATATCCTCGAGACATCGACCCATGTCCTTCATCCCGGCGCGGTACATCATCATGGTGATATCCTTGCCCTGGTAACTGGCGTTGCCCATCTTGATTTCATCAAAGATCTTGGGATAGGAGACTTGGCTGCTTTGCAGCCATTGAAGCAGGCCGAGATCCAAGACGCTGGATTCGTAGACGGCCAGGTTGCGGGACGAGTTTTGGACTTGATCCCAGGACCAGTAGATCTCGCCTTGCTTGTTCATCGCGTAAAAATCGTTTCGGGCCGACGTCGAGGTATGGCAATTCGTCGAATCCGTGTATCCCGTAAAGTTGACGGCCGATTTCCCTTGCTGATCGTGCAGATTACAGGGGAAATACCACGCCATTCGATTCCCGTCCTTGGGGATCGCGGTCGTGTTGGCGGGCGTCAAGATGTTGAGGCAGTTTTCATTGACTTTTTGGAACAAGAAGCTGGCGTCCTTGCCGCCGGCCATCCAGTTGTCCATAAAGAGCGGGTTCTGCGAGCCGTTGAATGCCGTGCCCGCGGCAGGATGGTTCCAGTTTCCGAGATCATAGTTGTACCCGTTGATGATCAACGACGCATTGCTCGCCGTCCCGCCCTGGATCCTGACACCGGTCGACGAACACACGGTCTGTGTAAACCCGAACGTGATGAAACCGACGGCGGCCATGAGGAACGCGTTGATCGAGACGAGGCCAATCTTTTCCCGCCACGCACGCTGCGCCTCGGGCGTGCGCTTGCCGCCGACGTTCTTGAGCACAAAGTTGGGGATGCAGATCGTCAACAGGTAGCAGTAGACCATCCACCAGTTTTTCGGCCCGGGGACAAAGTTGCCGAGACAGGCGACGCCCTCGTCGTGCTTGTTGTGCGAATAGTCCCGCGTCGCACTGCGTCCCGTTCCGGCGCTCGTCGCCGTCGGCGCCGAACGACCATTCACCAATCCCTCCTTGCTCTGCGCCGTCGTCTTGCGCCGCAACGTCGCGCCCCTCTTCAAAAAATTCAACCCGCTCTCCGACGCGCCGTCCGTCGGTTCCCGCGCGAGGATCGACTTGCCCCTCCGCAACCCGGGCGGCGCATTCCCCGTCGTACTCGGCAAGACGCTAACCCCTCCGGCGCGCTGCGACGTCTGACTCGAATACCCCTGCTGCGGCATGCCGGGACGTCCTCCCTGCTGCGGTCCCTCGGCCGCGGCGACGGCATGCTCCCGATAATGCCACAGTCGATGATTCGGATCGATCCTTTCCCGATCCGGACGAACGAGACTCTTCTTCCGCCTCACGTCCGCCGCACCGCCTCCCGGTCCCCCCGGCTGTCCGATCCCCAAGAATCCACCGATGCCTCCGGCGGAAGGGTTCGGCGCCTGGTGGCCCGTGTATCCCAGTTCGCCCGGGACGCTCCCAGCCGAGGAGTACCTCGGCAACGGGGGTTTGCCCTTGCTGTCCGACGAGAAGGAGGACGAGGACGGTTGTTGCGTGAATCGCGGGTGTTGTTGTTGGTCAAAGGAGATGTGTTGACCCGGCTGCGGTCGATTTGGTTGCGCCATGGTTCTACGCCCCGACGAGTCTTATCAGCACGAGGACCGTGACATGCGATGAATGTTGAATGAACAACTCACGACGACGATGACGATCACGTTTCGCGTGATGACTCGCACTACACAGCCTAAAGCGGAAAAATCAAAGGATGAGCGTCGTTTTTTCTCCCTCCCTTTCGCGTCACTCACCACAATCAATCAATCACTCTACGTCCTTTACTCCAACTGTCCTATTGTCCTTGCACGACCTATGGCTACCTAATAACTGATCACCACCACCTGTCCCAACCAACGCGTCTCTGCAAAACACTGCCATCCCTTCCCTCCTGGCACAAACGAATTGCCTCCGAGAAAGCTGACACAAAGGCGCGGCCAGAGTCGGGGCGGGGGCGATCATTGTCGGGCACCGCACCCGGGCGCTAACGCCACTGGATGACCTGAGCTGAGCTGGTTGTACACAATTCATGCATTCATGGGTCTACAGCCTACACTACAACTTAACAAACTTTCTACCCACATTCCCACAAAGTATATCATTCCGCGTACTGTAGACAAACATTAGCACCGCACAGAATCCCCTTCCCAGCGCGCCTCACCTGTCGCAAATCAAGCGTCAAAGCCTTGGAGCTATTCACCTCCTGGTCCCTATGCACGCCGACCAAACAATCCGCATTCTCATACCTACCCACACAGATGAGCGCCCATTCCCACCTCGCTGTCGGCGTGCGGCACTCACAGGCTATTCTTCAAACTGATCACGATAAACTGCACCGCGTCCCCGCTGTACCGCTTGATCCACGCCGCGATCCGGCCGACATTGGTATTATCCAGCGCGGCATCCACCTCATCAAGCACAAAGAAGGGGGAAGGCTGGTACGAGTGGATCGCGAACAAGAGCGCGAGCGCGGCCATCGTCTTTTCGCCGCCGGAGAGTTGGTCCATGTCCCGGAACCGCTTCATGGGCGGCATGGCGTGGTACTTGATGCCGCTCAGGTAGGGTTCCTACCACGTTGGACATGAGCATATGATCGTCTTTCCGACATACCGTCAACTCACCTCACTGTCCTCCAACGAAAGATACGCAACACCACCCACGGGCGCGGCCTTGCCCTTGGTCAACCCCTTGTACACCTCGTCAATCCGCTCGGCGATATGGTTGAACGCCTTGTTGAACAGATCACACCTGTCCCGCCGGCATCAGCATCCCCGACAAACACGCGCCCGGTCGCTACGGGACCCACCTCTTCTTCTTGACGGCCAAAAATGCGTCCCGCGCTTCCTTGATCTCATCCCGGATCCCCGTTCCCTCGGCCTCAACGTTCTTCAACCGTTTCTCCACATCCGTCAACCTAAACCGCACACTGTCAGCCCCTCTCACCCTCATCTCAGAAGGACACGTGCAGCCAACTCACTTCTGCTTCGACTTCAAGTTTGGCGCCATCTTTTCAATCTCCCCTGCCAGATGCGCAATCCTTTCCTCCATCTCCTGCCCGTGTTCCGGATTGCCGTCGTCCCGCTCCTCGTCCTCGAGCTCGGAAAAGTCAACCTCAATGCCAAACCCGCGGAGTTTCAATTGCGTGCCAGATGTCTCCATCGATTCGTCCTCGTCGTCGTTCTTCGACAGGATCAGCAATGGCAAAATCGAGGGACGGTCAGCCTTACCTCGGTGATCGGAACGATTTCCAACTTTCCTTCGATGAGCGGGATCTGGATGTCCTCCAATCGGCACTTTCGGTAAATCGAGTATCGTTCCGATGCGGCGCTCTCCATTTCATCTCTCTGCAGCGCATATCAGCGGCCACCCTCTTTCCTTTACGATGTGCTCACCCATCCTGAAACATCCTTGGACACCTCATCCAGCGCACGGGAAGCCTTGTTATACTCTTTTCGCACCGCACTGACCGCCGCGCTCTTCTCCTCCACATCCTTCTCGAGGTCCTCCAGATCCTGTTGAAGGTCCTTCACCTGCGCCTCGGCTTCCCGGATTTCACCCTGGAGCGCTTCGAGGTCCGATTCCAGCTTGTCCTCGAGGTTGTGCCTCTCCTTTTCAACTGTCGCGCGAAGTCGTTGCAGACGTTCACGCGTTCCGTCAAGCTGGGCCGTCTCAAACTTGAGCCTACGCAAGCACATCAGCTCGATACCACATCGCACCCAAGCGGACCTACTGATGTTCCAATCGCGCAATTTGCGTCTTGTACTTCATCAACGCATCATTCTCCTCTTGCGCCGCCTTGAGCTGCACATTCTCGTACTCTCGGATATCCGCCACGCGGATTCGGCGGCAGAAATCGGCAAAGATCTCGTCGTCGGCCGCGTTGACTTGGCTCGCGAGTTCTTCGACTTTCGCGTTTTGGTTGTCGACCGCTTTCTGAGCCTGTTCAAACTGACATGAGCGAAAGGGCCTTTGCGGTGAGGGCGTTCGTACCTTGTTCAAGTCCTTCTTCTGCTTGCTGATAGTCTCGTCGGCATGCTTCAATTCCTTTTTCGCGCCCTCGAGGCGATGATTCGCGGCAGCCTTTGCGATACATGTTCAACATGGAAACAAATACCTCGCGAGTCGACGTACCAGCTGATCCGCAAGTACGCGATGATTCGCTTCGGCTCCCCTGAGTTCGTTCTCAAGCTTGGCGGTCTCGGACGCCTTTGGCTTCTGCTTGGCGTATTCTGCAAGCTGATTGAGCATAGCATCACGGCGCTTTTGTAGAGCTGAAGATTATAAAGTCAATTGCAACCCCCTTAGCGTATGAAAACCGCGTTACCCTGGATATCCAATTCCCCAAGAGTCTCCCGATCTTCCCGCGGGACCTGACCACCAGTGATCAGACCGCTCTTGTGCAAAATTGTGCCTTGCAGCGTCACGGCTGTAGAGCAACAAGAGGTTTAGCTTACATCGAGAGACGCTCCAGCATGACTCACTCTTGACCTGGACGCCCTTGTTGTACGCGCGATCCTTTGCGATGTCCATTGTGTCGCAAACCAAGGCGCTACCACAAGCATGCTGGAATGCTCGCTCGAGAACAGGGTCATACTTGATCACATCAATAGCGAGCCGGGACCCTACGCCGAGACTTCGGAGCTTGTCGTTGGTAGGCTTGACTTGTATAGTATCAAGGGGAATGAAAGTCGCTTGTCCGGCGCGTTGATTTCGCATGTACTAGAAGAGGATCAATTATGTTCGGGGCATACCAGATCCAAATACATGCTTACCTCGATACAGGAGATACCTGTCTCCTCCATATCGACAACAATCGCATCGTTGTTTCGTCCCAACACGGTGCCAACAGCAGTCTTGAATCGACTTTCCGTTGGCTGACACAGGTCCGCAAGACGACCGTGAACACCTGTCGATCTAAAGGTAAGCAAGAATTCGCTCCACGGTCGACTGTACTGCGCGACGAACCAGGAAAGATTCGCTTCAGGTTTGACACAGTCTCCCTCAGTTTTGCTTGCGAATCGCTCTCCCGCTTGTGCACACCTGCAGCGAGCAGCTGGTTTAGCGCTTCTTGCAGGCGCTCATTCGTTTCGGTTTCAAGTCGACTGTGAGAGAAGCCTATTAGTGGCTGGCGATATACGATGGGCCGCTGACGAACCTCAATCGCGATGTATCGCGTTGAATTTGTTCCAGTTCTGACCTCTTTTCTCGCAATCTCCTTCCAGCTTCTTCGGCTTGAGTTTCAAGCTGTGACGATAGTCTCAGTACGATGGTTCATAATTGCAGATCGAAACGTACCGAGCCTTGTCGTTCTTGAACAATCGACACTTCATCCTGGAGCTTGCTTTGCTGAGATTGCGTCGCTGCCAGATTCTCCTTGGCCGTGTTCAACGCATCGGTAAGCTTCTTCAATTCACGCTTTCGAGCCTCAAGCTCTTTGCGCACGTCCACCGCTTGCGTCGATGCTGCAGCTTTCCTATGAATCAAAGCCAGGTCATCAACGTCTATCATATCGCGGAGCGAACTGCAAAAAGGAGACGAACAGTTTTCGGTACTCGTCCAAATCCTCGGCTCGCAACGCTGTTCCCTTTTTCCTCGCAGCTTCGCGTTGACGTTCTACGACCACGAGTAAGCGTCGACCAACGCGAAAACACAACTCGTGAACCTACCTGCCGCAGCATCCGACAACTTTCGTGTGTCATCCAGATCATTTTGCAAATTCCTCACCGTCGTATCCTGCCTCGCCTCGTCCCGTTCGACATCCTTGATGAGCTTTTCCGAAGTCGAGATCTTCTTCTTGGAGTGTTCGATTTGGGTCTCAATCGTCAGCAGTCCAGGCTTCTTCTCCTCGAGGGCACGTTCAGCTTCCTTGATTTCTTTCTGGTGATCCTTGAGAGCGAGATTGGCTTTGGCCTGAGCTTGTTTCGCGGCGTGGACTTTGCGCTCTTGTGACGTCTTTGAATAGGAGTCAGACATGTTTGCTTGCCGCTGTCGCCTGTACTCACCTGATCCCGCTTGAGACCCTTCATTCTATCTTCAGCCTCATCAATCTTGGCCTGACAGACATCCAGCTCCTCCTTGATATGAAACAACCTCCACAACGTATGCTGCACAATCAACTCTTCCCGCTCCTCCTTTAACGCTTCCCACCGGTCGACTTCTTCCCGCTGTTCCCGGTAATGTCGCACTTCGCTCGTGATTCCTCGTTTCTTGGAATAATTCAGCGTTGCCTTTTCCGTAACTTTTTCCTGATTGGCTTTGGCGGTGTTGTATTCCTCTGCAAGGTCGAGGGACCCGCTGATCTGGTCGATCAATTTCGATAGTTCCTTGGGATTCTGCTGTGCGATCGCTTCGACGTCTCCCTGGAATACCAAAAAGTTCTTGGCCTTGACGAGAATGTTGTGCTTTTCGAGGGATTGGTTGTACGTCGTGTGCGTCACGGTCTTGCCGTTGAGACTGTACGTCGACGTCCCGCTGGCGTTGATGGATCGCTTGTACTTGAACTCTTTCGCATCGGCATCCTCGTAAACGGCCATGACCCACGCCGTTTTGGCGTCGTTTTCTCCTGTTCGTCCGGCCTGGGCGTCGTCTTCCTCTTCCTCCTCTTCCTCGTTTCCCGACTGTTGCTCATCCTCTTCATCCGACCCTTCTCCTTCTTCCGATGCGTCGGAGTCGTCCTCGCGCTGTTTTCGTTTCCTAGATTTCGTTCCGGTGTCTGCCTTCTTGGACTTGGACTTCGGTTTCGTCTTTTTCGCCGCTCCGTTTCCATTCCCATGCGCGCCCAACACATCCTCTTGTCCCTGTGCAGCCTCGCGTCCTCGGTAAATGAGATCCTTCAACACGTTGCTTCGGAGTTGATTCGACTTGACACCGAGGACGAACGAGATGGCGTCCATCAAGTTGGACTTGCCTGAACCATTGGGACCGATGATGCATGTGAAGGAGGAAGGCCCAAAGTCGATGACCTGCGCATGGAAGTGTCAGTATAGTGAATAGCGCGACGTCAGGATACGCGTACCTGTTCACCGCGGTACGACTTAAAGTCGCATAGCTCCAGCCGCTTGAGAGGCATCTTGGGAACGGTCGAGGAGGGTGACGGTGCTTCGAGGCAGCAAACGAGGCGACGATGAGATAACAAGCGTAGTAGAAGACAAGTCAACCATGTCGACATCAAAGATCAGAGATCGAACATGACGAAGGAGCTTGGACGCGTCGCGCGTGAGTCCAACTCTGGCTTATCGTCTTGGTGGCGAAATCGCTTGGATCCTTGGATCCTCTGTAACCAGCTCGAGCCTGTACGGTACGATATGCCATAGGCTGGCCTTCATGATATTTACGACGAGAGATGAAACAAGCGTGTATGTCATTACCATTACAACTTCAGCCGAAATCCCTGCGCGTCTAGCGCACATTCGTCCCGCCAAACCCAGTTGACCTCCTCATCTCACCGGCATCACTATCCCTCATCCTACTAGAACTCCCGACCCCCGAACTACCCCACCTCGAATCTTCCCAGCCTCTTCTTCTTGCACCAGAACCAAACACCCCAGTCCCATCAGCCATCGACGAGTACCCCAACCCGTTTCCTCCGCCTAACCAGGCAGACTGCATACGTTCCCTCTCCCGGAGACGATTCTGTTCCCGTACTGCGGCCGCGTTGGCAGCGAGATACGCCGCGATTCCACCTAATCCGATACCAGTCCAGAACCCCGGACGGCCGTTCCCCGCCGCGGGTTCTTGTGTCGGCGGGGGAGTGGACGTGTTGGTGCTGGTTTGGTATTTGCTGTAAGGCGGTGGTGGGGCAGAAGGACGACCGCCGCTTCCTGGGCCGTTGCCACCGGGACCTCCGCCTCCTCCTCCGGAGAACGGCCAGAAGCGACTTGCAGGAGGGGGAGTGTGGCGTGGCCAAAATCGACGGATAAAGGACCGGAGGAAAGAGTAGAGGATGAGGAATAACATGCTGAAGAATGCGATCGAGAACAAGAGCGATGCTGTAGGATCTCGTCAGTTCGAGTTCGGCTTTGGAAAGCAGAACACTCACCCCAGTTCACACCTTTCGGAACATATGACGGCATTCTTCCCGCCTCAAAGTCGGTATCGATGCGAATCAAGTTGTACTCGAGTCCGCAGGAACCTGTAAGGTCCAGATCAGTCTGGCATTCACCTATGAGATCCGTGCATACACACCTTGCAGCACATAACGGTCTCCCGGCTTACTATACCCCTCACACGAAACCTCGACAGGTCCGAACCGGAAACTTGATGGCATATCCGCTTCGCACTGCGCAACGCAAGTCCCGAGTTACTATGGGTGCTCATCACTCTCTGGTCATCGCAGCTCACCTTCCATTGTACGTTACCCAGTCCATCATCTCCCGTGTTCGTACATTGCACAACTTCCGGTTGGAATCGCTTGCACGCCTTGCCTTTACACGTTAGTTGAGCTGTATGAGGCGACCATTGTTAGATGGGGACTTGTGTTGAGCGCAGGAACTACTCACGGATTGGCGAAGTCCGTTTCGCTTTCGTGACTGCATCTTTGTGAAATGTGAGGGTCTTGATCGACTGGAGCAAGACCTTGTCGGCTCGAGAGGATCGCATGATGCGGCTAGATCGATTATGCTGGATTCGATTCCAGTCGCGAGGCCGCTGCGCTGAGCTTATACTTGTATCCTTATGAAGGACGGAAACTGATTGACTTGTGCGAAAATACTCGACTTCCAGGTGGAAAGGAGGTGGAAGAGAAGGTCGTGTCTCATGTCGGCCGCCGAGTCGCGGTGGCAAATACGTCACCTGGTCCTCCTCTTCGGCTCCTTTCGCCATTGACATCTTGGGTTCTGATGACAATGCCAACACTGGTATCCGACAAAGACCAACGTAGGACCGAAGGCAGAATTGGATATCGAGACTCGCGTTGCGCCCGCTTGACTTGTTGCTCAGTTGAGCTCAAAGGCGCAGCGGCAACCTGAAAATTTGACTCACGAGTCAGAGCTTGTCTTCTCAATGCTAGATGCCATGGTCGTAACCATGATGCAATGCTATATGTTACAAATGTTGTCGGTCGTAATGCTATGCAAGATGCTGTATGCCAGTCGATCTATATGCTATTAAAATGCTCGAACCTATGATGCGCTCCTTCCAACGCGACTGACTGGCCGCGATGACAATGAATGTCGATTCTATCCCCTCCAAAGGATAAGATGCGGTCCTCTTACTCGTTCTTGACAGAGTTACTGTTGTCGGCGCATCCGAAGGGCGTCTGGCCGCCGTTGAGCTTGTAAGCGTCTCGGATTTCGATGACACTTCCCCAAGTCTGAAAAACGCGTTGGGTGAGCTGGCTATCCCGGAAACGGCTTGTAAGGTTTACTTACACCTGCGACCATGATGAAGGTACCTCCAATAATCTGGAAGACGTTGAAGGCGAAGAGAAGTCGGTATTTCCACGACTTGTTGACTTTTCGCTCGTCCCAGTGGTCGTACATCCACATGAAGCCCTGGAAAACGAAGTTAATCAGTCGGTGCACTTCAGACACCGTCTAGATAGCACTCACCATGAGCGTGATACAAAGAAAGGCACAAAATAGTGAACCAATCACTCCCAGCAATCCGGAGAAGACTGGGACAGCGCTGGCAAGAATGTAGCCGCAAACGACGACGATGAAAACGGAGCCGAGCCAGTACACCCAGTGCTTGAAGGTGTTCTTGGTGAGGTCCTCAGTGCCCTGCAAGGCTCGCACAAACATCCATTTGGCGGGAAGCTGTTTGAGAAAACCAAGTCAGGATCAGGTTTCCGTCTTTCTGTTTATACTGTGCGAACTCACGTGTGCGTAGATGACCGAGGTGACGATCAAAGCGGGGAGTGCGATCTGCAGAGAGCTGATTAGCTTGAGTCGGAAGACTAGTGGTCGGCCGAACTTACACCGTAGGCAACTCGCTTGAGCAAGACACCGGCACTACCCAGAGCCGGGCTGGCGACGTATTGTCCAGAGTAGTAGTAAACGGTGACACCGATGGCCAGGTAGAGGGAGATCATGAAGATCTGGGCGCAAGCCAGGGATCGGTTGAACAATCGGACGTCTCGCATTTCAGCGGCGATGGAGAAACTAAAAACAAATGAAGATCAGTCCTCGCGCTCGGATGCCTACGGACTGTTACCTACAAGGCAGGGGCACCAGCGAAAGCGGTAACGAGCTGGGCGACAGCGCTCATGGCGGCGAGGAAACTGGGCTTGCCAAAGATGTGGAGATCCTTTTCCCAAACACCAACGGGGGGAGCATCTGCCGGTCGGTCTTGCACGGCGACACCGATGGTGACAACAAGGACTGAAATGCGAGGTGAGCCTTGGGTTAATCGAGGGGAGGCAGGCGGACTTACGGGCTGCGACCAACCCAAAGACTGCGCTCCAAGTCAACCATGCGATCTTGTCCAGAGTTTGAATGGATGCAAAGATAAAGGTAATAACCAAGGCCACAGCAACGAAGACAGCCGTGCAGACGGCGTGCATGCTCATGGCGTTCAGGGCGATACTGCAAAGCTGGTCAGAAACATTCGACGCGACGACAAGATAAAACTTACCTGATGGAAAGCAGGGATGAACCGACGACGGCGACCATGAAGATCCAGTAGATGGCACCAAAGATCTCACGGCCGATGGGGCCGAACCACATGTAACCTACGTCGGCGACGCTGTCTGGAAGGCAAAGGCATGTCAGTCCAGGGTCTTCGTCAGCTCGGGGCGTCTACTTACAGACTTCCGGATGTCTGCGCTTAAAGTCACCAACGACCCAGTCCGACCAAGTGTTCATGGCGCAGATCACCAGCATGAGAATCACGCCTGGCACTATGCCAAGTGTATGCAGCGTCGCCGGAATCGAGAGCACACCCAGGCCGACCTGCACTTTCACCATGACGATACTGGCACCTGTCCAGCCCAACTGAAAGCAAGAGTCAGCCTCATTCCAGGGCCACCATGTGCAGACAACTCACGTTACGGTAGTTGGGTCCATCCTCTCCGATCGCACCAAAGACGGCGTCCTCGATGTCCTTGACGCCCGTTGGTGACGAGGCGCGCACCTCAGCATCCAGACCATCGTTGCCGTTCTTCTCTTTGCGGATCGAATCAATCGTGGATGCGTTGTCCGCTTGCATACTTGCGGTCGAGTTTGTCGTTCTGTGTTTTAGGTGCTCCGTGTTTGCAGTGTAGTGTCGATATAATTGTTCCTCAACGAAGATTCAAGTAGTGATATTGCGAAGTCGATGGCGAGTCGAGTGACAGACCGATGCGAACGTCTATATCTATAGGTGTCTGTTGGCGATCCGATGGCGAGAATGACTCGAGACCGTTGGAGCTTACCAGATACACCGTATTCATCCACCAACGTTGCCTACAGCGATTCCGGAGCCTTCGTCGCATGATGATGCAGAAACTGACGACGGTACCGCTCGAAATTTTCCGGATGTCCAACTTTTTTTCGGGTCCTTCTTGCCCCGACGACCAGATCCATGGTGTCACGCTACGGTGAGCGTCAGTTTCGCCCGAAAAGGTCCTGTGGGGGCGGTACGGATAGCCTGCAGATCTGGAACGCATCAGCTGACAGATTCACGGCGTAGCAGCTGGGACGACGATGGCAAACATTATAGCCAATCCATCATCCGGCTCGCTAAAGCCGCAACGTGGGGTCTTTGCTTCCGGCAGCAAGACCGCTCTTGGCCGCTGACAGCTTTCAGGAGTTCAAACTCCGCCGTTAGGGGGAGGGAGTAAAGCTGTCAGTCAAACCGTAGAACAGCGCGTATAGCATGGTATGTCAGCAAGGTGAGGCAGCAGATGAGGCAGCTGGTGGTAGCTCTGGTCAAGCGTTATGCAGAAATGAAGTCTGGAAAGCCTAAGAAGAGCCCTCGTACGGATTGATAGAGCTATTGATAGCGGGACAGGCCGTACGACAACGCAAGAACGTCTCGTAACTCCCGGAGCTGTCCCCTCGCAGTCACCAAAACCTCAGGCAAGTAACCGGTGTAGCGACAGTGACATCGAGACACGATACGGGAACCGCAGAACGCCACCAGTCTGGGCACGCCTCTTCAAGTCTGCGGAAGCGCCACATTGGTGCGCCTCTTCCGAGTTTCGCGTTTCAGGCGATAGGAGGTGTTCGAGCTCGATCACTTCTCGTGTTTCAGGAAATAGGGGTCGTGGCGCAGAAGAAGCATAACTGGCCTGATGGAAGACACGGGGCGGGTTCGCATCAACACTCGCTGATTGATGAACATTCTGGGTTAGTCCTGCCCTTTAGCGGTACAACAAGCGGTCAACTATTCCGACGAACTACAGCTACATCTTGTATGATGGACGCGCTATGTTACTAGTATTGCCACCTGCCAGGCTCAGACTGCAGGCGTTCACGCCTATGTTCAGGCATGGCTCTACTCCGATAGGTCTGGCCTCGAATCTGATTTTTGACGGAAGCCGAACATTTTTGGCATGCAAAGAGGATGGCTCTAGCAAGAAGGCCTGAATCCACTTTTCATCACACTCGCGACAAATACCCGTCACAGGAGCACAAACCCTGACTTGTGGTTTGAGACCCTCCGTCACCGGAACGCGGAGAGAGCGACCATATGGCTGAGTTGAGACCACTCTCGAGAGCCCTAGTGTCGTCGATATTTGAGGCAAAGTACATCCGCCCTGGGACGCATGCCATCGCCTCCACTACGACGTCAGCCAAGGTTCGTCACGCGCTTGTCAGGAACTCACCATACTCGTTGGGCACCCATCCGGACGCGACAGTATTCTCCATGCGGCGTCCACGCATCGACATGAGTTTAGCAGTCAGGTAGACGCCCTCCGACGTCGCTTGCAGGCTGTGTGTGTCGGAAATCTGATTCGGCAGAGGGATGTCCCATGATCGGATGTCGATTTGCGCGGTGGTTCGGGGGAAAGACAGCGTGTCTAGCGATGTTATGGCAGGTGGGATGGTTTGAAGGGTGGCGAGATCAATCACGACCAGGACCGCCCAAGGCACGAAGAGTCGACCTTGATACTGCAGAAGCAAGGACGCTTGAAGAGTTGTCGAGACTGGATCAGGGATAAAACTCACGGATGTCACGTATGCCAGGTCACCTTCGACGACCAGGTTCCAGTATTCGGGCCCGTTTGACGGCAAGGTCAGCCCAAATATCTTATTTGACTGTTGACCCCCTGGTAGTCGGAACGTATCCTTGTAGTCCTGAACGATGAGAATCGAGCCGTTTCTGCAGAGTACTGTCAGGTTCTTGGTACCGTAATGACACCTAGAACCCAATCTTCAGCTCTCGACCGCAACAAGTATGAATTTACTTACGCGACCGGGACATCAGGCCGGAACGGCGCCACCATGTCATGTCCATTCACCCGACTCGTCAATTCGAACGGCGCGACCTCTGCAACCACATACGGCTTGGCGTCGTGTACCTCAACGTTGAACCGGGGATCATCGTGGAGTGCTTCCTCGGGATCCGGTGCGGGCGTCTGAGACGCGATGAGCCCGTAGGAAAGGTCAAAGCTTAGCGGGATGGCAAAGTATGCTTCGCCATCCGGCAGTGGGTGACGGCGGTATACATAAAGCATGGGTTCTGGATGCGGTATGTCGGCGCCTGGCGCGGCTTGCGGAAGAGGTGCGGCTAGAGCACTTTCAGCGGAGAGCATTGGCTTCGCAGAGATGGATGAACTGACCGTAACCAAGCCCACATATGAAGACGTACTCATCGTCCAGCTCGATGTACTGAGAAAAACACGTCAGCCCTCGGCATACATGGCACGCTCAAGCGACATACCATGATCATCGTAATCTGCCGTGGTGGAATTTCTATTCGTTGGACAAGCTCCAGTGTTGGGACGTCTTTCGCACAAGTCAGACCTGAAAATGCGTTCTTCGAAACGACCTACCGAACAGATCGATTCGAGTCTCGGAGGCCGTCGCGAGCTTCGACCCCATCATGCGAAGCGCACGAAAGCCAGGGGAGGATATCTCGCCGAACCAAGATAGCGGTGGTTGGCGCGACGGCGGCTCGTCGGGCGTGGTTGGTGTGCTTGAAGAACTTTGTGAGAGCTCAATCTCTGATGCGCGGTAGACATCCATTTTGTCTCCTATCGTGTCGAATCAAAATTTGGTCCAAGTGCTATTTCAGAGTGACGTACCTCGACCCGCAGCGATCAGGTATCCAGAGTCGTATTCGATGTGTGCGTACACCCGTACGTCGGGAATCCGTTGTACGATTGTTTTGGTCGACAGGTCCATCACGAGCAGGCCGCCTTGGGTTTCTACGAGCGAGGGAGTCAGATCGAAGTTGTAAGAGTCGAACGCGGCATATCGACAGGAAGAAAGAATTAGGAGCAACCGTCGGCGATTTCAACGACAAGACTGACCATACGCTGACTTGAAGTCGACCTATTGCAGCAAACTTTTTATCTACGTGTCGCCCCTGCGAAGGCTCGACATATCGCCTTTCAACAACGTCGCCGTGACGATCGTTCCTCTTGACCTGAAACACGAGATCCCGGCAAGGCGCAATCAATTCTGCCAAGCTACCTCCTTGACTGGGACGAAAGTGCGACGTCGTCTAGCGTCCGACGACGGTATCGCGGGACTTTGACTTTTCTCCTATCGACATCCTCCGACAAACTCTCTCCCTCTCCTGTTCCCGGGACCACTACACGGTACTCACCCTGATCATCTCCTTCCTCCCGCTCCTCCGACGTCGCGAACACCAACCCGCGTTCTTCATCCACCTTGATCCGCCACGGGATGAACCCCTCATCCCACATAAGATGATCGACGCATGCGATTTTTTGGGAGCGCATGAGAGTGTGTTGGACTGCGCATTGGCCTGCGGTGGAAGGGAGTCAGTGATGCTGCGTTGGGATCATGCGGATCTTTCATGATGGAGTATTCTTCGCATGATTCTCCAGCAAGAAACTTTAGTACGTTTCACAAAGTCATGGGACTTTCGTCCCAACTTCAACTCATCGCTTCGACGATACCACCAAGCATTCTTCTATTCCCGTCGTCTCCACACCAGCAATTCTCCGAAAGCCTTGAAGGTTCAAGCGGTTTCTCCTTCCTCTCCCAACTTAATTCACGAATAATCCTCTAGCAACTCCAAAATCCTGCAATCAATCTTTTACTCACAGACGCTCTTCCACCCATACCTCTCACACTTGTCCCTACACTTGCCCTCCAGCCCCTGCGCCATCCTCCGAAAAACGCCCTCTTCATTCCCCTTGATCAGCTCGTTCCACTCTCGACTTGTCCTCCGCAGCGCTGGGATCGACGTCAACGGGAGATGCGAGATTATCTCGAGGACGAGTTCCGGTGGGAGGATGGTGAGTGGGTCCATATCGATTTGCTAAGACTGGTTTGCGGTCGGAGCGATCTGCAAGTGTGAAGTGAAGTTTTGTGCGTCGAAGATTAGAGCGAAGAACAGAGCGAATGAAGCTGACCTGGAATTTTGAATCCGCAGATGACGTTTGACTGAAGATTTGGATATTCCGATACCATCCCGATGCTGCCTCTTACATTCATCGTTGTACTCTTGCATGACGCCTGCGCTCAGGGGATACAGAATACAAGGATACACAGATGGACTGTGGGCCGCACAGTCCGACAATCGTTCGCCGAAATCATGAGACCGGAAGCGCTGTGTCTCGCTCTCACTGCAAAGAACGTACGACGCGCTGCTTCGACAATCGACAGTATCTGGGTTCAAGTCAAGCTGCTTCGTAGAATTGCAAGGCGGTCGACACCATCGGAGCCTCCACTCTCTCCTTACTGCCTCCCTTATTCATGCGAATGAACAAGCGAAGAGACGGAAGAGCTCCTTCCAGTCAACTGACAAGTCTTGAACAGGTGCCGATTAAAGATTACGAGGCCTCCACATCAACGGCGACCCGCGATCAGGACTTTCATCTATTTCCGCTTCACGAGGGTATATAGAGCAGCTTAATAAACCCACTTCTCTAGTTCACAAGTCCCCTCCAACCTTTCTGACAACCCTCGACTGTCTCATTCGCAACATGTCTTCCATCGCACAACGTTCCCTCGGCGGAGACGCCTCACACATCAAAGTCGGCGCCATCGGCTACGGGTGAGTCCCTTCTTCCTTGCGCACACGGAGTGCTGATCCTCGCAAAGGGCAATGATGTTGACCTGGACGGCACCAGAGAACATCCCCTCGGACGCCGACGCATTTGCAGCGATCAAGTAAGCTCCCCAGCCTCTGCTTTACGCATCCATGCTGATCCCGTGCAGAGCCGCAATCGACGCCGGCGCAACGTTTATCAACTCCGGTGCATTCTACGGAAACTCTTCCGACGGGGGACTCGACAACCTGAAGCTGTTGAACCGATTCTTTGCGGCGAACCCGGGATATGCGGACAAGGTGGTCGTCAGTGTCAAGGGCGGGATGAAGGGCGGAAAGTTGATGCAAGGACCGGATTCGTCGTGAGTTCGCGCTTTTGCGTCATTGGCTTCAGGTGTGCTGACTCCTACAGGTTGGAGAACTTGCGTGAGGATTTGCAGCGTATCAAGGAAGCCCTCGGCGCAAAGACGATCGATCTATACGAGGTATGCTGCTTCTCCTATCCCTTCGCAGCCTAATCCAACTAACCCCTTCGCAGCCCGCTCGTGTGGATCCCAAGCTCACCATCGAGGAAACAATGAACAACCTCGTCACTCTCAAGAACGAAGGTCTCTTCTCTGTACGTCTGCAGTCCTCTTTTTCATAAAATACGCCGACCCCTATCGAGCAGCACATCAGTCTTTCCGAGATCGCTGCGTCCGCCCTGCGAAAAGCCCATGCGGTAAGCTTTCTCCGCTCCTCGAGCACGACGTCGCTCAATTGGCTGGCAGGTGCATCCCGTCGCGGCGGTCGAAGTCGAACTATCCCTCTTCGCCCTCGAAGAAGAAGTCAAGGAAGTCTTGGAAGCATGTGATGAGCTCGGAATCGCGCTCGTCGCGTACTCGTATGTCCTTCAACCCCCCCTCTCTGCCCCCATTGTGCGTGTGCTGAGTCTTCTGCTTGTGGTAGACCCCTTGGAAGAGGGTTCCTTGCCGGAAGGTACCGATCTCCAGACGACCTCAAGGAGGGTGATATGCGTCGGATGCAGCCCAGGTTCCAGGGCGAGAGCTTTTACCTGAACTTGGCGGTGGTCGATGCCGTTGTGAGTCTTTCTGCGTGTTGCTTCAGAGGTAGAGATGCTGATGATTCGGGGTAGAACGAGATCGCCGCGAAGAAGGGTGTGACGCCCGCGCAATTGGCTTTGGCGTACATCATGGGCATGTCGGACAAGGTACGCCCTTCCCGGTTTCCCCCGCGTCCGTAACGACCGACACCTCTGCGCGACAGGTCATCCCCATTCCGGGATCAAGCAGCACCGCTCGTACGCTCGAGAACATCGGTGCGGCGGGAGTCACGATCACTCCGGAGGAAAAGGCAGCAATCGACGAGATTCTGAACAAGGTGAGCCTGTCTGAATGGGGTGTTCACGGAATCCGCTGAAGAGATTTGGTAGATGCCTGTCACGGGAGACCGATATGCCAACAAGGGTCATGGCTTGCTCTGGGGTACTGGCAGGCTCGACTGAGAGCTAGGTGGGAAAGGTGAGACCCGACCTTTGCACAGGGAGAGCGGAGCGACAAGAAATGAAATGAAGGGTTTTGAATTTTTTGCCAAAGACCTGTTGAACGGCCGCGTTGGACAGTGAAACTTTGTAATGTTCGTTTGGGAGCCCTCCCAGGGTGGCAACACTGCGAAAGATCGTGATTTGTGAAATACCTACGGGATACCGCGTCGCGCGAGATCTGTCAGGTCGAGCTTGACGCTTTCCCTTCGTAAATCGCGCGGTCGTCGCCTCTCTGCGGTCGATAGCTTGAACGTTCCCGTACGTCGACCGACATGCGGAAGACTTGCATTGCGGCTCTCCACATCTAGTTCTCCTCCGATACATATCGTGCTCGTTCCTTGCCCCTTGCAGTCCCCTTGCTGTCACGACCGCGACGCGATGGCCGATCGCCGGGGTGACTTATACGCACAACGACCCCAGGCCGGAATACGCGTTCATTAAACATCTACTTTCTCACTAGTCGTGGGGCCTGGAGTCTCGTCGACAAATGGGAATGCTTGCCAAGCTAGCTGTCAACCTGGACTTAGACTCGGGGAGAAGACATGCCACGATTGCTCGCGCCCTCGGCATGACGAGATCCGGAACGGGATAAGCTGGCGAGGTTGAATAGGGGTGTTTGGCTGGTGTTTGTGAGTATGCAGTGATTGTCAAGCAATCTTTACGAGATATATAACGCAACCTACAATATCTTCCCTTGTTTAGATCTACTGGTACTCACAGCCAATCATGCTATCTTCTGTGAAGATCCTCGCCGCCCTGCTGGTCAGCGCGATCGCCCCTATCGCTTTCGCATCACCGCACAACCTCACCGCGCGTCAAACCTCCTGTCCGTGTGGATACCTCGTCACCCACGCCGGGACCACCTCGTACTTTCGTTTCCGTCACATCATCAACTTTGACCAGTTGACCTCGGTCCAGCAAATCCGGGATCAGGGGTGGGTCGTGGCGGATGGGTGGCAGGCTGGGGCCGTGAACGATTTGACGGGGCAGGTTCCGATTGGGAGGGCAACGAATGTGGCCATCGTCAAGGGGGAGGGTGTCGCTCTGAAAGTACCTCGTATGTATCTTTTGTCGATAAGACGAACCCTCACTGATGTGTCGTCGTTCTAGGCCAGGACAAGAATGCCCGGCAGTTTTCGACCGCGGAAATTCAATTCCCAGATGCAACTCTCGGCGGCATCTTCCAAATCACCTCAAGACTGACGGCTGTTCCCGGTAGCTGTATGGGATACTTCACCTATGCCGATGCTGCGTTGGGGCACGACGAGCAAGATATAGAGATGCTGGGCGTCTCGTTGTTGAAGGCGCAGACGACGCCGTATTACCAGCCTCCCGGGATCCAAATGACGAATTATCGGCCTTCGTACGTTTCTCTTTTCTTGTCGTCTCACAGTCAAGATCTGACCGTTCTTGACGCAGGGACGGAACGCCCTCTCCCGCCGGAAGCAGCTCCCCCTTCCCGGCCGGCGTGGACCCCAGTAAAGCATATCACACGTATACCATCTCCTGGTATCCAACAACATCCACCAACAATCCCGCCAAACTCACTGAAATGCGATTCGACAGCAAACTCCTCAACGCGCCAAAGGTCTACTCCTCCGTCAACCCCTCGCATATCATATTGAATCATTGGACATCGGGTGACCCGCGCTTCACTGCCGGTCCGCCCGCGCAGGATGCGGTGATGTACGTCAAGAAGGTCGTCGCGTACTATGATAAACCTGCAAAGATGGCGGCAGGAACAGGCGTGTGGAAGGATACGTGCAACAAGGCGTTGGCGTGCAAGGTTACGCTGTGAGGAAGGAGGGAAGGTGGTCGACCTCTGTGAGGTCTATGAGCATGTAGGCATTTTCGTTGAAGGATATGGTTTCTGTATAGTGTATATCGCGCTTATCGTTGTATGCGACAGTCTGGTATTGTCGCTCGATATGGCATGCTTCTGTGTTCGCCCAAACCGGTGGTTCGGGTCCTTCCGTTGCGCTTGACCGAAGTACTCGGGTGTCAAGCTCAATATCGATAGAGCTTTCCGGCTTTCAGCACCTCAAGTAGGACCGCATTATGGTTTAGATAGCGGGATCAGCCTGAAACGCGGAAATGGGACGCGACAATGGTAATCCGATCGGTCGGACCCCCTATCGGAATTGAGGGTTCTCCCTTCCCCACGCACGTTCGCTCATCCGCCGTATATATCCGTTTCCCCTGTGGCAGAACCGTTGATGGTCGTCTTTCCACATCAGACGTCCAAGATGCTTCTCGTCACTCGCCTAGTCTGCGCTCTCGCGCTCGTGATCAACGTCGCCCTCCTCGTCGTCGCCATCCCTCACAACTTGACGGAACGTCAGAACTCTTGCTGCGGCTACATCGTCACCAAATCCAGGAAACGCCTACTACCGCTACAAACACGTTATCGATTTCGCAAGCTTGAAATCCGTGGAGGACATCGAGAACCAGGGATGGATCATCGCCGACGGATGGCAGTCTGGCGGCGAGAATACCATCACGAAGCAGATCCCCATCGGACGGAGGTCGAACGTCGCGATCGTAAAAGGAGAAGGATTAGCCATGAAGGTCCCTCGTGAGTCCTCTCACTTTCACATATGCATTGTAACTGATCCTATGCCGCTGATAGCTCAAAACAAGAACGCTCCCTTCCTTTCCGTCGCCGAGGTCCAATTTCCCGACGCGACTCTCGGCGGAGTCTTTCAGATCACCGCAAAGCTCACGGCGGTTCCTGGTGTGTGTATGGGTTACTTCACCAGCCACAGCGACGCAGGACTTGACGAGCAGTTGGGATCGTTCGACGAGACAGACGTCGAGATGCTCAGTGCGTCGTTGTTGAAGACGCAGACGTCGCCGTATTATCAACCCGCGGGGATACAGATGATGAACTACCGACCTTCGTAAGTCTCCCTCAAATCGCTCAAGTGTCGAGGTATACTGACTCTTCTTTCAGCGACGGCAAGAAATCGCCCGAGGGAAGCGACCAAGCCTTCCCCGCCGGCGTCGACCCCTCCAAAGGGTACCACAAGTACGAAATCGCGTGGTTCCCCACCACATCGGACAGCAATCCCTCCAAGATCACCGAAATTCGATTCGACGGCACCCTTCTCACCAACGCGCCCAAAGTCTATTCTGGGGAGAACCCGTCGACGCTCGTGATGAATGTATGGTCCAACGCGGACGCTAGGTGGTCTGCCGGACCACCGGCTCAGGATGCGATCATGTACGTCAAGAAAGTCGTCGCGTATTACGATAAACCGGAAAAGATGGCAACGGGGACAGGAGTGCTGAAGGGGACATGTAATAGAGCTATGGCTTGCAAGGTGACGGCCTGATCCGCCGCTGGGATGACAGCTTCGGCTTTGAGATTGGGGAAAGCGGGAAGCGCAAGTTATTTAGGGGTGGAAGATAAGGCCTTCTCGTTTTGCCAAAGCGTGTCGTTGTACTCGTGTATGAATACTGTTTATGTCGCTGCACGTTTGCGGGAGGTACGCTCGTTACCGCGAAAGCGAGCTAGCCGTATCCACCATCTATAGTTCTATGACGGAGCAAACTTGTCCGTCGCGAGACGTTTCGGGTGTTCGCTGTCAGTAATGGGTCGTCACACAAAGACTGGTCAACACAAAGCTCGTCTCTCTTTCTAATGCAGATAATCACTGGCACAATGTTTGCTGCAGGAAGCGCTGAAGGTAATTTGCACAGTTCCGGTCTGCTTGCATCATTCATTCAGCTCTCCTACGGGAACCATGAGACGATTGGAAACCCTTGACCCACGCGGTTGCTGTGAAAACAGCTTCAAAGGTCAACATGGATTCGCTCGGCTTTCATCATCCAAGCGATTGACAGGCATTCATCATGCCTGTTGCACCTTCTAGACCAAGCTCTACTATGCGCCGTGCGAGAACTTGTATTGTCAAGCAAGAGTCGTTGCAACGGTAAAGACGGCCGAAGCTTTGCCGTTCAAGCACGCAAAACGCCCGATGATCTCCACTGCTTCGAAGCGCGGGTCTGCGTCTGCCGGGCCACAGATCTTTGATGATGAATCCATCAGTATTTTCATAATAGACAGGGCCGGCTCGAGCGCACGCCCAGACTTCCGTCGTTCAACCTCCCACAGCGGAATGATGTCATAACAAGAACATTCGTGTAGTAACCAAGCTTTGCTGGGAAGAAGCAGGAAATGTGACCTGTCCGTAGCGTGGGCGCAGAAGCCATTTGAGCGACACTCCGATGGGCTCCTTGATGGGATAGGCAGGTCTTCGGAGGGAACATGGTGCCTTTCTCTGATGGAACTGATTGATCAGGCTCTGGGAGGATTGATGATCATTCAGGCGGCCTGTGGTGGCTCGTGGGTTCCCCCAATGAGCTCTCGCATAGGGAAGAGCTAAGAATAGCCAAGCTTCTTGTGGGTTGAAGCTGTGCCAGCGGTGGAGAACATAATGAGAGGTGGCCAAGCCGAAGGTATCTCTGCTTCATCTGAAGCTTTCCTCGGTCGCGACGTTTGCTGTTCATTTGTTGAGTGTCTCCGCTCCGATGTTCGATGTCCGACGTGCTCGCTGTCCCTTCATGCTGTCCATGCATTGAAACAAAACGTTTCAACACGGATAGGTAACTCCATCGTAACTGGTATTGTGGCGTAAAACGAAGCACAAGCTCCCCGAGTCGCTGCTGCACGAATCTTTAAGACTCTACGCTGCCAACCGAAAGACATGATGATCATCACTGATCACTGATCGCTGAGTCTGGCTGAGTCTGGGCTTCTCGTGCTGGGCATGCTGAGCGCGGTTGCACAACGTGCAGCGGCAGCATTCTGTCTGTCTGGCTGTCACATGTCGCACCGCAACAGCATTGCGACCGGGTATGAGCTCGGCTCGGCTCAGCAAGAACGCTGCAAGGACTTGGCGGAAGCCGCTGATCTCGCCTAAACCTATTACTCCGTCTTGTCCAATGTCTCACCCTGAAACCTATTGTTCAAAAGTCGCTTAATTTGTATCCGGTCCAAGCGGGATGGATGATCTGAGCGCTTTGTTAATGATTTGTTCTGATACTGTTTTGATGGAAATGTTTGGATCTCTGGCAACGAACAGTCACCCATCAGCCATCAGGCAAGGCTGGAGCATCGGTTATGTGGCGGATCTCAATTCTGAGAGGCCCACACTATGCCCAGAGCAAGATGGCATGTATAAATACGAAAGGAGGCAACGGAATCGAGAATAGCGCCGACAGTGAGTGCGCATTCTACCTATCCACAGTCCTCTCAAAATGGTTACTTCTCGTCACCACTTTCTCTTATCCATCGTCCTCCTCGGATGCCTCGCATCTCTGTCGGGCAGTTTCGCAAGGGTCCTGCCGAAAGTCAAGAGAGATAACGCGACATGGTGAGTGCGCCCGTGGCGTTTGGAGAACATGCACTGATACATCGTCTGTAGCTGCGCATACAAAGTGACGAATCGCGCAAACGCCTACTATAAATACGAGTCGATTACCGACTTTGCCTCGATGAGGACGATGGACCAATTTTACCGGTCAGGATGGGCGATCTCCCATGGCTGGCAAGCCGGCGGCGCGAACCCCTACACTGGCCAGACCCCCATGGCGGACGAGAACAACGTCAAACTCGTTCCGGGCGTAGGGTTGCAATTGCGCGTGCCTGGAGGTGAGTATCCCTCCGGAAAGCCAGTCATAGCCCCTCCCTGACTCCCCCGTCTTCCTTCCTAGGTCAAAGTCCGTCCGCGACCACGTTCTCTGTCGCGGAGATTACATTTCCCGACATCGCGCTCGGAGGTCTGTTCCAAATCGAGGCGCAGATCTCGAAAGTCCCTGGTACCGTTTTTGGTTTCTTCACCATACATGGCGACCCATGGGACGCCCCGCTAGGCTGGAAGGATGAACAAGACGTGGAGATCCTGTCCTCAGCCGTCATGACACGCACGACCTACAACGATGCCGGTATACACTTGACCAACTTTGATCCAAGGTGAGTTGGGACTCAAATTTCGCGTCATCAGCTTCGCTGACGGCCCCAAAGCACCGGTGCCATGGCGGAGACAGTCGTACCGTTCCCTTCGGACCCTACGACGGCTTTTCACAAATACGGGATCGAGTGGTATCCCCAAACTTGTTCCGGTGCCATCAATCCTTCTCGGCAGACTCAATACCGCTACGATGATGCCGTCATGAGCCCTGCACCAGGTCGATATTTTTCGAAGAACCCGTCCCAATTAATACTGAATCTATGGACCAATGGAGACGCTCGCTTCAGCGCGGGACCTCCGACCTCCGACGTCGTCGTGACCATCAAGAAAGTGACGGCATACTACGACAGGCCCAACAAGGTGGCCAACGGCGCCTGTATTCAACAGGCGGCTTGTACTCCGGCTACCGCTTGTGCTGTGACCATCTAGACGTCGCCTCGTACCCATTCGCATGCTTGGGCCACACTGTATCGATATTGGAATAGATGTATATATATGACGTGAAGTGTGGCTTAATGACTATTATTTTCTATTGTTTTTGGTCCCTTCGACATGCTGTCCTGTTCCTGACAGTCCTCGCTTCGCTATGCCTACTCTAGGCTATGCCTCAACCTCGAATCCAGCGACCGCCAGCAGCCCCGCGAACGTGACCTTGGCGATGCTCAGGATCTGGTCAAAGTCGTACCCGGTACGCATCGACACGTCGCAGATGTTGTGGTAACAAGCTGTAGCGACGGGGAAGATCAGCAGCTGTCAGAGTAGCAGGGGAATCAGGGGGATACTGACGGTCAATGATCGGTCCGTTTCGTTCTGCGCACCGCGAGACAAAGGATAAGTCTCAATTTCATCGTCGACTACCACAGAGATCACTTACCGAACACCTGGGTAGCGGGGAAGGCGTAGGGCAGAAAGCTCTGGTGGTCACTACAGCAAGCAGCGCTGTCGAGAAAGACCAGTGTCAGATCGAGCCCTTGATGCACGGCCGGCCGTGAGACTCACGTAGTCCCGACCACAAGTTCAGGTGCATACTACGCGACGAAGGGGTCAGAAACTGTCAGGTCATCGCTTTGATGGGTTCGGCGAGACTCACAATCTTTGACAAGTTACCCAAAAGGTACGCGGCTTCCGGCGTCCCGATAGATGCGGGGAACGCCAGCTGCATAGGCTCCAGAGGCTTAGGAGAGTGGAAAGTACTTCAGAAAAGGCACGAGGGACGCGGGGAGAGTACATACGTCGTGGTAGCCGAGCATGTCGGCCTGTGTTTGCAGAAGAACCGTGGCGTTCGCCTCGTGCAATGACTCTGTGACGATCGAATCAGCATCTCTCCACATAGAAGAGCAGAAACACTCACTCGCATAAGCCGCACTACCCAACAGCCCCTGTTCCTCACCCGCGAAGAACGCAAGGACGACCTCTTTCTTGAAAGTCACGTTCGCACTCTTCACAGCTTCCGCAATAGCGAGGAGATGTGCGGAGCCCGACGCATCGTCGTCTGCGCCAGGGGCGCCCCATTGGCCGAAGCTTCCTCGGGAATCATAGTGCGCCGAGAGGATGGTGAGTGGGCCGTTGGTGGATTTGTGAGGGGAGTAGTGGCAGATGACGTTGGGTGCGAAGCCGGGAAGGAAGGGGCGGAGGTCGCATTTTGCACCGGTTGCTTCGACTTTCTCTATAGGAGTGAACGTATGAGCAGGTAGACACGTGAGGCAACGCCAGACGTACCCTTGATCCACTTGGCCGCGACGCGAGATCCAGGGGAAAAGCTATGCCGCGAAACAATCCCAGATCCACTCTCACCCGTCAACCACCGCACGCTCCTGACGATCTCGCGATAATCCAGCGCATCCAGCACCTGATCCACCTCGGCGGAGTACTTGAGCCCGGAGGTGATGTTGACGAGGTTCTCGATAAGGTGTTCCGGAACGGGAGGACCATAGCTTTCTCCGGCAAAGGAGAGAGGATATGCTTGAGCGGGAAGTGCGACGAGGGACAGATGACCGGGGACAATGCGGTCGATGATGCCGAGTGTCCGCGGGGAAACGCTGAGGATAAGAGAGTGTCGGCTTTGGTGGTGGAGCGTGACTTCTGACGCTTTCCGTGGAGCGGCAAAGGCATGTTGCTCCTTTTCGCCAAAGAGACCGCTTTCGGGCGTGTCAAGCTCCGAGAGTGCAGCGAGGATGGAGAGTATTGTCTCGTACACGGAATCCGTGACTGCTAGGTCCGAAGGCGTGTCCTGTACGACACCAGCTTCGCCAACCCAAACCAGCACGCGTCCCTTTGTTTCCTCTCTCAATAACGCGATACTCCCACTCTCGAACCCATTCGCGAAGGTATCTTGCTGTTCCAGGATGCACTCTTCCGTCGTTATAAACACATGATCGGGTTGCTGGACGGATCCGTATGCGCCATAGTAGTTGTCTCGAAGACACGCCGGCGAGTCGTGTGTGGGCGCCGAGGAGGTGGTGAGGAGGATCGCGGTCGTGTCGACGTGCGGTGCGGATGGGGGGAGTACGATGGCGTTTGCCACTGCGATGAGTGACGGGAGAACAAGTTGGGACCGCATGTTGGCTGAGATCTCTTAAGAAGAGCAAGGGAATCAAGGAGGACTCAACCTCTATACCCAGTCTTCAGCCCAATTTCAGCCCACGATCCCGCGTTCGGCTATCACCGACATGGCGCGCTTCTCGAATATTGTCCATAGATAAAGGGGTATATACAAAAAATCGCTCTATCCTTCGAAACGCCTGCTATCCTCCCGCGACTGGCTAGAGATTTTCTAGACGGTCACCCGACAGGCCGTGGCGCGACTACAAGTCGTAGTCTTCAAAACTCCGGTCCCGGAAGCGATTTTCGCGGGCTTGTCGTAATACACCACAACTCGCTTGATAATCATGTAAGCGTCTTGAGCGGGCGGTCCTCCTGACCAGCGACCGTCTGCATTGGACCAGTGGTTCAGAAGCAGCGCAGACGGATTTATCGAGGAAAATTGACGCGGTCCGTTGATCAGGCGGTTGTTGAAGCGGTATTCCGTAAGTCGCGCCGGGTTGGAATCGGAGGTGGTCGGGAACCACGCGATCGAGTAGGTGTTGAAGGTTGCGCTGGGGTCTATGCCAGTAGGGAAGGGCTCGATGCCTTGGTCCTTTGCGCCGGTCCTTGTGGAGAGATCAAAACCGAATCTCAGGAATTCGGCGAAAAAAACTCACTTTGGATCCCAATTATACATCTGAATCCCGGACGGCTGGAATTCATTCCCCACGAACAGATTCCCGCCCAGTATCTCCACGTCCTGCTCGTCCTGCCACCCCAGAGGCCTGTCCCATGGGTCCGCGTGGCTGAACGAGCGCTCTCTCAGTGGCGAATCTTTGGACCGGTCAACCAAGTTGCTCGAAACTCACTCACCTTGTAAACACGCCCATACAGGTTCCGGCGATATTCGTCAATTTTGCGGTGACTTCGATGACTCCGCCGAGGAGGACGTCGGGGAAGGATATTTCGGCGACGGTGATTGTTCTGGCGTTCTTGTCTTGTCCTGGAGAAGACAGGAGGGCGAGATAAGCATCGCAGAAGGAGAGCGGATCGATTTATACTCACGAGGAACTTTGAGCCGCAAACCGGTGCCCTTGATCAATTCGACATTCTTCTCGTCCGCCATCGGGATCTGCCCCGTAATCTCGTTCTTCCCGCCCGCCTGCCACCCATGGGACACCTCCCACCCCGCATTATACACCGCATCCATCGACGTGAGCTGGTCAAAGTTGATTTCGTGGCGGTTTCGGAAGAACCCGTCCCGGTTCTCGACGTAGTACCCGCAGCAGGTTCCGTTGGGCGCGCGTTTCTGCGGAGGGATGTAGGTCGCGAGGGTGGTTGAGAGGCTGCTCAGACAGGTGAGGGAGGCGAGGAGATGGACGAGGTGGACCATCGTTGCGATTGAAGAAGGGGAGAAGGGATGAAAGACGTTAGCGAATGAAGCATGATGCGCAATGAAAGGCAGACCGAGACGCATATATACATCGCTCGTCGACACAGCAAACACTACAGGCCTTTCCTCACGGCAAAGGATGTTGCGGCGTACAAGGTCAAGATCAACAAGGAAACAACCTGGCGAAATCGCGAAATCGATAGGAGAAGGACGCGCTTCCATGGAATCTCCTATCGCTTCGATCGCTTGACCCCTTGATGCGTTCCAACATGAAACCGCAGCGAAACGTCTGCCTCTTTGAGCAGAGCAGGGTATATCTCTGCATGACGACGATTGACGAAAGGAGACCTCGTGCGTATCTGAAGAAGAATAGAAGACTCACCCGAAATAGTCGATGTTCGCTCCTTTGAGCGGTGGTGACTTTGTGCCTTTGAATCCTTTGTTATAGCTTCATGAAGTTCGGCAGACGTTTTCGTCTTCGAGTGACGGCCCTGTTACACAGCATCTTCCGGAATGCTTTCATGCTGTCTCTGACCGTGCCGACAAATCTTGATGAGGAGAAGAAGGCCGAGGTATGTCGGCATCGTCGACATCTTTGCGTTGCAGTCGTACGCGCGCGCTTCGGATCGCAACGTCGATAGTATGTTGGTGCCAGGTCCTTGCCTTTGAAACTCGCGATGCTGTTCACGCTCCGTGGATATTGTGCCGTGGTGAGATTGACGACCGACGGTAGCATGGAACGACAGTCGACAGACAACTCAGCCCGAGCCGATATCCTGACTGCGCGGAAGCGAAAACAGAACAATGTCTTACTCGCATCGGTGCAGGTTGTAAGGTCGTTCAGCTGGTCGTTCATGCACCACCGATGCCTATTCATTATCCGTTCCTCGCTTCATTACGGCCCCGCAACCTCACCTGTCTGAGCAGCCTCTTCACCACCCTCGCGACCTACATCCCACCGCAAACACACGCCCCGAACGGCACCTGCCGCGGGTACTACGTCGAGAACAGAGACGACTTCTTTCGCAATCGCCATGAAATATCGTTCGACCCGTTCGCTGTCATCATTCCGCGTTGGAGGACGTATCTGCGTCGAGAAACCATAGCAAGAAAGCTTCGAACCCTCGGACAGCTCTAGCAAGCATCGTCATGCATCGTCATTTCCGTCAAGGCCACGATGACGGGTTTCATACGACGTCACGCTGATTCGTTCGTCGTCTCCGAAAAGCGTCGTTCATCAGACGGAGAGAAGGTAGTAGCAGTATCTTGATGTTGAAGCGGAGACCTGAACAAATAGAGCAGAGTGAGTTTGCGTCTCCTATCTTGCAGAGTTGCGATCCGACGCAAAGTCGAATAGTCAACTGATCTATGGTCCATGTATAAAGTTATAGGATTCTACAACTCGCGATATCGATGGTATCTACTATAATCAAAAGACGAAAACGAAACACTACTCGAATCTACTGGATTCGGCATCAGACGATCGAAACCACGGCCCACCCTTCGCCATCGCCACACCCTATACAGTCACCGTACACGCCCGCTCCTTCTTACACGTATCCCTGGAAATAACCGCACCGTTACCGAGCTTGTTGGGACGATCGTAGTACGCGACGACCTTCTTGATCGTCAAGTAGGCATCTTGCGTCGGCGGGAGTCCGCTCCAGTTCAGGTCACCGTTGGTCATGTGTTGGAAGAGGAGGATTTGGCTGTTTGCGGCAGAGTATCTGCGAAATGGATGACGGTGAGTTGAAATCCGGGACGCATGGCCCCAGGGCGACTTACTGTTTGGGACCGTTTAGCAACTTTCCGTCGAATCGGTATTCCGTGTTTCGAGCGGTGTTGCCGCCGGAAACGTTGGGATACCAACTCATCGAATAGGTGCGGTATCCCGTGCTAGGGTTGATGCCGGATGGGAACGCTTGGGATGTGGCAGCTCTTGCACCGGTGCTGAAAAGTTCATCGGCAGTGAGTGTATGTTCTGCATATCGAGTAGGACGGTACTTACTTTGCGTCGTAGTGTATCAAGTTCATCCCTTGAGGCAGCGCGCTGGTCGCCTTCATCAACGACGCACCCATCATCTCGATCGATTGGGCGTCTTGCCAGCCGAGGTGTTCAGTTGCGTATGTCTGGCCGTCGGCGTGGTACATCATGAACGCCATCGCCGTGCCGGAGACTCCGGTCACTTTTGCGGTGATTTCAAAGGTGCCACCCTTTTGGACTAGTCAGCATCGTCAGACGAGAGCCGGGAGGAGCAGGCTTACGAGGAAGATGTCGGGGAACTTGAGTTCGGCCGCGGAAAAGCTTCGGGCATCGCGGCTCTGAGCTGGACAGGAAAATGCGTAAGTTTACATTCGCATATCTCATCGAACGTCACTCACCAGGTACCTTCATCCTCAAGCCCTCGCCCCTAATCAGCTGCACATTGTTCTCATTCGCCATGGCTACCCGACCGGTCGACGGGTTCGCACCTCCGACTTGCCAACCGTGTGACACTTCCCATCCGGCGGTGTATACACTGTCCATCGACGACAATGCGGAAAAGTCGATCTCGTGTTTATAGCGGTAGTACGCCGAATTCCGGTTCGATACGATGTACCCGCAGCATCCGCCTTGGGGCGTACCAGAGGGCGTCGGTCCCTGGGGTACTTGAGGGGGAGGAGGCGGTTCATTGGGGTTGTAGGGAGTGTCGGTGGCCAAGGCTGAGCCGAAGCATGCCATGGCGAGGAGGGCTTGAACGAGTGTGGGTTGCATGGTCGATGAAGGGTCGGTGGAGAAAGGAAGGGAAACGGGCAGACGAAAATGATGGCAGACATGCTTTTCACTACTTTGCGGGATCGCAGACTTGCAATCCTATATACCGATTGAAAGGGAAAGTTGGGGGTCCTCCAAGCAAAGGCAGCTCACAACAATTCAACGCGACGGTCGTTGATGGCAAAGCGACCTTGGCTCGATTCCGCTTCCTTCTGCGTATCCAAAGGACATGAAACACGTCTTGAAACGCGTTTCTCCTGAAAACACGCGGGATTTGTTCACAATAGATGCCTTCGGGAAGATAAACGAAAAAGGGATACAGCTTCCCTTCTGACGGTGACGGAGTAATGGCTTGGAAGGGACGCCTCTGGCTGAACACGTGTCGCCGTCATTCGCCGTCTCATCACCGGAATGACCCTTTCAACCTTTCATCAGGTCCTAGGGAACCGACACAGCCTTGTGCGACCTTTGTCTCCTTCGGGAGTAAGATCCAGAAACACAGTGCCGAGATTCCGAGGCCTTAGTCGATGCCGCCAGCAATTCCCATCACATAGTTGATGTGTGTGTGTCTGATGCTACTTTTTGATGGGAATGCTGCACGAGTCAGTCGCGTTATGGGCCCTAGGCCTAGCGTTGATGCGGTGTTGAGATCAAGCTTCATGTCTAGCCTTCCATCATGCAACTCTGAATGATCAAGAGTCTGAATATGCATGCGTGATGAGTTGCACAATGTCGTTTGATAGCGCGATCGACATGCAGGACAACGCGATGCTTGAACGACCCAAACGCCTGTCTGCGGCCCTTTCGTACGAGACCACTACCATTCACCCACCGAGCGAGGATACGACATGCAAGATCCGCTAAACAAGGAAAGGAACGATTCTCTAACGGCCCTACGTGCCTTCAAAGGTGGAAAGGTGCGTTTAAGGGAAACACTGGACCTTTGACCTGTTGAAGGATGACTGCTGTACGGGCAGGATCAACGCCTCGCCTCAAGGACCTCAAGGGGATGACAATCGGTCAGGAGATCATGGCGAGTGACTTCCCGAGTGCCGTAAAGACTGGCTATATATACTGACTTGGGTTCTTTCCTTCCAGCTTGTGGACCGACATCCTCCCATCTACGTTCGATATGTTCCCCTCCGTCCGAATCCTTCATGCGCTGGTCGCTCTCAACCTCGTCGCACTTCTTACCCTCTCAGCCCCCGGTCCCGTCCCTGCCACTTGTCCCGCCCCGAAGAAGATCGCTCAGCAAGCGCAGATAGCCACGCAACAGACCGAGCAACCGGTACAACAAGCCAAGCAACCGGTACCGCAGGCCAAGCAACCGGCAAAGCAGGTGGCGACCAATGCGACACAGCTAGCCAAGCAAGGCACCATTCAGACCACGCAGAGCTCGCTGCAGGTCCAGGATCTGTCCGGACAGGATTGCTGCGGCTATACCATTACCAATCGCGACAATGCATACTTTCGCTACCGACTCGTAACCGACTTCTCGTCGGGCTCGCTCGCCGACGTTACGGGTCAAGGCTGGGAGATCACCGATGGCGGGAAGGCTGGAGCTACAAACAGCGTGACAGGACAAGAACCGATCGGGAGCAGGAATAACATCAAGATGATCCCCGGAGAAGGAATGGCGATGATCGTCCCAGGTACGTCTTCCCTCCTCTCGTCTCCATAGCCCTGGGCTCACCCTTCCTCCGCAGCTCAAGACAAAGACGCTACTTCATTCACCAGCTCCGAAATCGTGTTTCCCGGCATACTTGGCGGCATCTTTGACGTCGAAGCTAAACTGTCAAATGTTGAAGGGACGTGCCAGGGTTTCTTTACTTATGCGATGAGCGCAGAGGCAAACGGCTGGCACGATGAAATGGACATCGAGGTCCTCGGCGTGTCCTTGATGGCGCCCGCGACATCTCCTGCTCCTCAACCCGCCGGTATGCAAATGACGGCTTATGACCCCGCGTAAGTGTTACTGTTATGTTGTTTGGACACGCCTGATTTCCTGTCGTTTGCAGCACTGGCAAGACTTCCTCAGTCAGCTCTCCCTTCCCCGTCGACCCGTCCAAGGGATACCACAGATACGCGATCGAGTGGTTCCCAACGACATCGTCCAGCAACGATCCGCGAAACACGCAGATGCGGTTCGACGGGAAGGCCATTCCGTCCCCGAAACAATACTCCAGCACCCATGCGTCAAGCTTCATCATCAATCATTGGAGTTCGGGAGACCCGGGCTGGTCTGCCGGTCCTCCGACGCAGGATGCAACGATCTACATCAAGAAGGTCGTCGCGTACTATGACAAGCCGGCGGCGGTCGCGGAGGGGTCAGATGTGCTCATGGCGACGTGCGATAGAGCCAAGGCCTGCAAGGTCACTATCTAGTCACGCTCCCGAGGCCTCGTGGTGTTTCTCTTGAATCTGGTCTATATCCTCCTTTGTAAAGCTGAATGGCAACTGGATTGTCAGCAGTCGTTCGTGTTCATGGACTATAGTATTTTCTCTGCGATTCGCGCGGCCAGCTGTCCGCGAATGATCAAGGCTTCCCATACCTGCTGTCTGAGCGATGCAACGGTCTGGTTCGTGCCGGACACAGCTTCAAATTGTTGCGTATATGACTTATGGCTTGCGGGATCTACCTGAAACGCGCAAGGGGCGAGAAAGAGGATCGGGTGCTCCCAGAGCTTATATAATACGCTCCGTAGGTTCGCAGCTCGTCATCTCCTCCTGGCCTCCCCAAGTCATACTTCGCGACTCCTGTTTCGGCCAATCATACTGTATACTTGATGATTCCTCTACGACCCGCGGTGTTCGCTATGACGGTACCGAATATCTTCCACCGCATCAGGAACGACCTTAGAGTGCGGAATCGGCGATCAGCAACGGCCCCTCACGTTGGGTAGCCAATTCGAATCAGCATGCACGTTGCTAACATTTTTCTATTCCAAGGATATGAACGATGTCGAATGCCGATCCGACAACAGGTGGATCTGCCGGATTGGTGGGAGAATGCTTGCAGCTTGACGACTATGCCTGGTGCGAGCGGAGATGACGATATCATCGACTTCATTCGGCGAAAGGATCTTCACTTCGCTGCGGCAATGGTGAGCTTGTGTCAGTTGCAACGAGTGTAACACCACACTGACGTATCATGGCAGTCACTTCAGGAGGCTTCGATAAACGCATGGAAGTCTCCGCTCAACAAAACAGTCGGGTGTCTGAATAATCGGTCCATCAAGCTTGCCATCTTTCATCAACGATCTTTGTACAGCCGACTCGCTGGAGATAGATAGACTCTGGCCCTGAAAGGCGTTACGTCCATCAAACATCGCATCAACGGTATCCGTTTCAGCACTTCGACGGTGATGGCCGGCTCAAGCGTTAAAGGGGAATGAGGATGTCGAAAACTATAAATCACAACAGCCAGGAGGATCATTTGGATGCCCTTCTCGATATCACAGTCTATCAGCATTCAACACTATCAAATGATCCAGGAGTACGGCTCGACCTTCGTCCTACAGCTCTCCGCGGCTCTCCTCGCCTGTGTGTTACTCTTGTCAAGCAGCTCCGGAAGGGTTCTGCCAAAGGTCAAGCGGGACAACTCTACCTGCTGCGGCTACAAAGTCATCAACCAGGGCAGCGCTCTCTTCCGGTATGAAAGCATCACCGAATTCGACAAGGTGAGTTTTACAAAGACGTGATTGCGTATTACACTTACCGACCCAGTGTTTCTGTTAGATGACTTCCGTCGATCAAGTATACAAGGCCGGTTGGACGATCTCAAACAAATGGAAGGTCGGCGGGACCAACTCTGCTTCAGGGCGTGCTCAGTATTCCGTGGCCGACGAGAAGAATGTCAAAATCGTTAATGGCGTGGGACTTACGCTCACTATCCCTGGAGGTGAGATCTTGAGCCGCCATGAGTTACAGGAGCTAACAACCTGCGGGAAATGGTTCTTTCAGGCCAGGATCCGAATGCGACGACTTTTTCCGCTGCCGAGGTCATCTTCCCGGATGTCGCGTTGGGCGGGATCTGGGAGATCGAGGCCAAGGTCACCAAAGTGCCGGGGTCCGTTTTCGGTTTCTTCACCTTTCACGGCGACCCTTATAGCAACCGGCAACCCTGGAAGGTAAGCCATCATATCAGCCTGATCGGAACCGAACAACGAGTTGACCGGCGTTTTTCTGCGCACCAGGATGCCCAAGCGTTCGAAATGTTGTCGTCAACAATCCTGCAGGGAAACGCTTACAATAAACCAGGAATGCAGACGACCAATTTTGAGCCGAAGTAAGTGACGGCGGAAAGAGTACCGCATGTCGCGCTGAGAACGCTTGGATCTCCCTTCGCAGCACCGGAGCCACGTCAGGTACCATTACACCATTTCCCTCCGACCCTACAACGGGATTTCATAGGGTGAGTGATGAGTTTGGCCGGCTTCTTCTTCTACGTCTCACTGAAGTATGCTCTCAGTACTCGATAGCTTGGTTTCCAACACTGTCTAATTGCCCGGCAATGGTTAATCCAGGTCGAATGACGGAATACCGCTACGATGGCGCGCTCTTGAACGGCCCATCAAAATATGCTTCCATACACCCCTCATCGCTCATATTTAACCTCTGGACGACGGGGAGCGTCTTCTACAGCGAAGGACCGCCTCTTCAGGACGCCACAGTGACAATCAAAAGCCTCCGGGTTTATTATGATAAGCCCAAGGCAATTGCGAACAATACTTGTCCGACTGTCGGTGACTTTCAGTGTACGGCGGACATAGCATGTCCCGTGACGATGTAGACCAAACAAGCGCATCCTCGGAGAGCGTCGTATCATGAAAAAAGCTTGATGTCATTGTAATAGAATTTCAGTAACCTATCGTCTTGAATCTCAACTCCTTCTGCTTCCGATACTCCCACCTGAACGGCTCCACCTCGCCCCATCCGCCCTCCTTCCCGCCATCCGCTTCTGCCGTCAGGCTCAACAAGTAATTCTCATACAAGAACTCGTAAGGAAAGCCAAAGACGTATGCGCCCCTCACTTGTTCCGTATAGCGCTTCGGTGTCTTGTGCGTAGTAGATGCCTGAGAATCCTGGTACTGCGCCGTCGGGTCACGCGGTGTATCCGGCGGCGTCGGCGGCCCGTGTATCGGGTTCGAGGGGATTTGCGGGTGTTGTGGGAAATTCGGAAGACGTCCGGCCCACAGGAGGGCGACGAGGTGGGATTGAATTTCGAAAAGCGGGAAGGGGACGACTTGGTACGCTGCGAGATCTCGTCAGTCTATAGGCCCAAAGATTAGGGGTGCGACTTACGAAGTCCGATCAGTGCCATTGAGCGGTCCTTCTCCAGAAATAACATCAACTCGTCCATATTCCGCATCCCCAGCCCCTGTAGTCCTCCGACATCCGAGCTGTCCTTCTGCGAAACATCAACGTTTTCTACCTCGCGATCCAGCACGCGCGCTTCCTCAAGACTCCACGGATAGTCGGAACGCTTGAAGAACGGGTAGTAGTATAGATACCCCGTGGCAAAGATGATCACGTCGATATCCTGCAACGTTGAACCATCTTTGAACCTGATCTCGCCTCCGTCGATCCGGTCGATGAGTGGACGCTGTTCGATCAGGCGTAACCATGGACGGGAATCATCCTCCTCATCCGCCGCCAGACCGGAAGTGAACATGTTAGGCGTCTGACTTGATGACTGATACACCCGGATCTTCTTCTCCTCATCGACTGTGGAATGGATTCCTGGTGATGGTGTGTCCGAGGTGTCGGCCGGGCGAGCGGTCTTGTACGCCGTCATGCTTTCGGGTAGAACGGAAGAAGGGAGGTTGACGGATGCGAGTTCGCGGGCGATATCTGCCCCCGAGGCGAAAGAACCGACGACGAGGACGTTCTGTCGGGGAGATGGGAATCAGTAAGGCGAGGGGTAGTTTGGGGAGAAGGGGACGGACCTTGCCGGTGAAGTCTTCTGGTTTGCGGTACCACCGCGAATGCATGATCGTCCCCGAGAATGTGCTGTTTTACAATCGTTGTTAGTCGGAGGCATCAACATGTCAGAGGGAGGGAATACATACTCAAGTCCCGGTATTTCAGGAATGCTAGCCTTCTCATAATGCCCATTCGTCACACTAACGAAGTCAAACCCCTCCGTCACCTGGTCGCCCCTTTTCAAACTCTCCACGACCCATTGCGAGCGCTCGGAGTGCTTGTACACACGCGTGACGGTCGTCTCGAACCGTATGTAGGGTAGGAGGTTGTTGCTGGAGGCGTAGGAGCGGAGGTAGTCTTCTACGTGCTGCGCTCGAGGGAAGAGCGGCGCGGAGTCGGGGAAGGGGCAGGATCTGTATGCCATGAGTTGCTAAGGGAGAGCAAGTCAGCAAGGAAGAATCGAGGTTGAGGTAGAGGGGGCTTACTTTTGGTAGGTTGGTGCGGAGACCTGGGTAGATCGGACTGGGTGATACACCAGGTTCGGCAGGGATGATACGAGTGGTATTCGTCTCCGCATCGGCATTGACGATATATTCCCCTGCTTCCGGGTCTTCCAACCTAGGAACTCGTTAACAAATTTCCTCTGTCATCGACTAGCGGACTCACCAAACGCCTCCAACATCATTCCGAGCCTCAAAGACGACCAGTTCCACTCCTAGCCCGTCGGAAGTGCGGAACGCATCAAGTACTTGCTTTGCCTGAGCGAGACCGGCTGCGCCGGCACCTATTACGGCGATTCTTGGACGAGGCATGGCAGGGATTCTGAGGTAAGAGTGACGTTGTAGTGAAGGAAGTGGGAATGTTCAGCCCAAGAAGCCGTCGAGGACCGGGAGAAGCGTCGCTGATCGAGATCTGCGACATGGCGGGATCGGACCGGGGAGAGCGGAGAGATGAATTTGATTAGTAATAAGTCTCTATTTTGTCCCAAAAGGCAGTACTAATGGCCTATAATGGCAGAGAATGCTCGAGTTGACGTGGCTGGAAGGAAAGAGAAGATGCTTCAACGTCGCACAACGCAAGGCATTCGTACAACTCTTCACCAGGAATACAATCCTCCTCCAACATGCCTGCCAGCCTCGAATCCCTTCGTCAAACGTACGCCAAAGCCGGGCAGGACCACGTCTTTACCTTTTACGACAAGCTTTCCCGCGATGAACAGCAATCCCTGTTGAAGCAACTCGCGGGGATCGACGTTGAGCGCGTCAACCGCGTCTGGAGCACGGCCATGAAAGCCGAACAAGAGGAGCGAGAGAATGCGGAGAGGATGAAGCGTGATCCCGAGGCGGCAAAGGATTCCATCCAGCCCTTGCCGAAGGAGGCGATGGCGTCGCTTGTTCCGACGTCGGGAGAGGACAAGGCGTCCCACGAACAAGCGGAGAAGTGGAGGGAGTTTGGAATCAAGGCGATCAAGGAGCACCAGGTGGCCGTGCTCCTCATGGCTGGCGGTCAAGGGACGCGTCTGGGTTCATCCGCGCCGAAAGGATGCTACGATATCGGATTGGCAAGCCACAAGAGCTTGTTCCAGCTTCAAGGGGAACGCATCCGGAAACTCGAGCAACTCGCCGCGGGAGGGAGGATCCCGTGGTATGTGATGACGAGTGGACCGACGCGGAAGGATACCGAAAAGTTCTTCGAGGAGAATGCGTTCTTTGGGTTGAACAAGGAGGATGTCGTGTTTTTCGATCAAGGTGGGTCCGTCACCTGACCTGTTTCCCGACGCTCATGTTCCTTTTCATAGGCGTTCTGCCCGCGCTTTCGAATGACGGCAAGATCATGCTTTCGACCCCGGGCAGCGTCTCCGTCGCTCCAGACGGCAACGGCGGACTCTACGCCGCCATCCGTCAATCCCCGATCAGCACCTCTTCCAACTCAACCGTCCTTAAGGACATGCACGCCCGCGGGATCCGCTACATCCACGCCTATTGCGTCGACAACTGTCTCGTCAAAGTCGCCGATCCTGTCTTCATCGGATACTGTATTGAAAAGGAGGCGGCGTGCGGCGCCAAGGTGGTGAGGAAGGAGGATCCTCACGAGAGCGTGGGCGTGCTCGCGTTGCGGGATGGAGCGTTTTCCGTGGTCGAGTACTCCGAGTTGTCGAAGGACAAGGCAGAAGAACGGGATTCGGAATCCGGCGAGCTGGCGTACCGTGCCGCGAACATCGCCAATCACTTTTACACCCTCGATTTCCTCGATCAGGTGGAATCGATGGAAGCGCAAATGGCGTTCCATATCGCGCGGAAGAAGATTCCCACGGTCGACCTCAACACCGGGGAATCGATCAAACCGGATTCCCCGAACGGGATGAAACTCGAATTGTTCGTGTTCGACGTGTTCCCGTTCACCAAGGCGCTCGGCGTGCTCGAGGTCGAACGGAGGGAAGAGTTTTCCCCGTTGAAAAACGCGCCGGGGAGCAAGGGGGATAACCCGGAGACGAGTCGGAGGGATATTTATGCGCAGGAGAAGCGCTGGTTGGAGGCGGTTGGGGCCGAGGTCAAGGAAGGATGCGAGGTGGAAATCAGCCCGCTTGTTAGTTACAACGGGGAAGGCCTCGAGGAATACCGAGGAAAGAAATTTGAGGAGTCTTGTCAGCTGGACTGAAGGGACTTGTTATCTCCTTTGTATACAACCAATTTGAAATCAATACAAGAAGGTCTACAACATATCATTCGGCGCCGTGGTCGACAGCGATTCCAAAGATAAAGCGCCGACCGAGTGCATCAAGCTGTAAAAGCCTTTGAAACTCGGTCCAGCTCGGCTGTGCGTCGGGATGATGGCTAGGCGAATATATGACAAAGTCTTCGGCTTTCATGACCAGTGTCCGGAACATGAATCCCAGCATAAAGGACAAGCTGACGGCGAGTATGAGGAGTAGAACGGTAGAAGACTGGGTGAATGCGACGTTTGATGATATAGCGCTGTCGATTGGCGCAATTTCTTCGTTGACGGGGACCTCCTGTACGACGTCTGTCGATGCTGGGACCTGCTCAGCAGGCACCTCAGGCTTGGGTGCCGCAGGTGACGGGAACCCAGAGATAGGCCAGCTGAATCGGTTGAGATTGACGGGTTGAGTCAAGTAGCGGTAGATCGAGTTCATCCGAACTGGTGTGGCAGGCGCAACTAGAGCCTTGGGACGCTGCTAAGTGGAGGTCAGGCAAGACTTCCGAGCGGTTCGCTAAAGGCTTACCGAAGATACTGCTGTACCGTCCGCCGTGGGTTTCGACTCGACTTCTGTCATCTCCTCTTTCACGTCCTCGACAACTGCGGTGGACATGGTCTTGTCCTGCAAGAGACAAACATCACACGCTAGAGGCGTGATGACGGGGCCCTTCTTCTCAGTGTCCACTCTGTCAAGGAAATCAACTCGGTCAGATAAGGATGTGTATTTCGACGCTGGCAGGTTAGACTCACACTTGCAGTCGGGGCCATTCGGCCGCTGATAGCTGCGGTGACAGCGGACCCTGCAAGTTGTCGCGAACTTCTATCGGACGGCCCTTGTGCATAAAGGGGTGATCCCCAGGTGTAGCGCGGCGCTTGATGGAAAGTCGCAGGAGACATGGCGCCGATGTCTCCGGCTCCTCATTCTGTCCTTCCTGGTCGCTCAACGGATGTCGAGTCTGATGGCTTGGATCGGTGACTTTGACAGAGTAGACATCATTCTCGTTCAACGCGCTTCGCAGCACCGGCGCCGGAGCCTTGTCGACGTGCATGTGCACGTCTTTGGATCCTCCATTGTCAAATTGGCCGGGCAGTGCGACCGGAATTGACTTTTCCGCTGATAGGATCCTGCAGTCGACCGTAATGTCATAGCAAGCTCCCCCATGTCGTTCGAAAACCACTTCGCACAGAGGGAGCGCCGGTCGATGAGCCTTTGGTACCGCAAGATGGGACAACGGTGACCGAATTCGAGGCAAGGATCCGACAGAAGCTGAAGACAATCTGCTGGCCCCTTCTGGCGGCGAGAGAACAGTCCTATTCGGTGGAGGGATGCTCACACTTGCTGATGGTAAAGTAGGCTTTCCACCGACCTTCGGCTCGGTTGTTTCCTCGGTGTACCATTCCTGAGGAAAACTTGAACGCTCTTCCTGAGGGGCGGAATGCTGATGCACGTATAGTATGCATTCGTAGCTGCCATCGATGAGACACTGTGACTGCAGCAGTGTCGAGCTGGCCTGCGGCGATTGTATCGTATACGTGGTACGTTGCGAATTCTGCCGAGCGTGAAGCATGTCTTTGCCGACGATGAGTCGATCTCTGGGCGTCTTCAGCATCGGCAGCGATGCCGGAGTGGTCTTGAGCAGTTTTTCGATCGCGCTGAGGCGCTGAGGCAATGCGGCATTTGCAAGATTATTGGCGGCAAGAGGCAGATAACCAAAGTCGACGGCGGTCACGTACATGCAGCGGGTGCTAGGTACGGGATAGTGATCATGAGAGTAAGGGTCCAGCGTTTCCAAGATCCAGCCCTCAAGTACGACGTTCCCGACCCCGTATGCGTTCGGGTTGAAGCGGTCAGCGTAAGTCATAAGGCTGCTGCGATCAAAGTTGGAGGTGGATACGTGGAACGTAAGAGTGGTGTTGGGCGTAGCCGCGGTCGCGCTCAGTGGCGATTTAGAACCGACGTCGTCCCCTTTGACCGTCATGTTGGCGGTGAGAAAACCTCTCGGGCGGAGCGGAAAGGCCATGCTCTGAGCCATCCAATCGACAGTTACTCCGTTACCGTAACTTTGAAGGGTGCTGACCTCCATCAGTTTCGCGTCCCACACGCGACGATGATCCCCGTTCTTGATGACTGAAATGATTTCGGGAGCGGAGAAATTTTGGATGATCCGGCTGGATCGATAGACTGGTATGCTTTGGGAAACAAAGGGTAGCGTCTTGCATTCGACGATTCCGCCCGGACCTTTGGAGATCTGCTGCCATTGGGCGTCGCTGCTTGTCGTCTCGCTAAAGCGGTCGACGTGAATGCGGAAGAGCTGCTCAAATGCAACGCCCAACGCGTCGACTGGAGACCTCTGCGCCAACTCGGCCTGCGTGTCTGACAATGGCTTTGCCAGGAAGATGTTCCGAGAAGACTGAGCGGCACTGCTGTAGATGCTTGTTAGTGGGCTTGAGAATCGTGACCAGACATTCGAGGCGACGACCGGAGACATTTGCGGAATTTGACCAGCGGGTAGATCAGGCGAGGCAAAGCCGTCCCGGAGACTGCTTGACGTCGCTTGGCGTCGCAAAACGGGCAACGCTGGCGGCTGATCCAGGGGCCGCCTGGTAGGCTTGGATCGCTTCTGTTTCCGCATCGACTGCAGCTCCGATTCAGCCAGCTCTTCACTGTCGACTGTCGCTGGACTGCCATTCACCGAGAGCGGAGATCGGTCTCGCTTGTCCTCAACCTGCCTTTGGCGAAGCGTGAGAGAAAAGGAGTCCGAGGTACCAGATTTATCGTGTGTAGTGGTGACCCACAAACCGCCACCGGCTTCGGCCAACTTGTGGCGTCGCAAGGCGGTCACACTGCGGGGTGGCGGATCTACCACGAGATCGACACCCGACGACCAGTACTTGTCCGAATCGCAGCGGATGGTGCACTGGATGCTCTGCGTCGGCTCTTCCACCAATAACGTCGGCGTTTCGAGCGGAGTTGCGCCGGGCGTATTCAGACTTGGCGTTTCCGCTACGAGGTGTGCCGGCAGCGCGCCAGACTTTTTGGAGGCCGACACGGTCATCCACGCCGTGGCAGGTTCGTACTTGATCTTGAGTATTTGCTTGGGCAGATCAAACTGTGCCTGGATCAATTGGGCACCTTCTAGCCTTGCCACGGCCGGCGGCGCTCCCGACTTGATGGCGAACTCTCCCAGACCACTGACGGCCGTGATTAGCGCTTGCTGCATCGCCGCCTTGGTCGTCCACCCGCGTGGATCGGCCTGTTCGATCAGGGTGACGTGGACGGTGTTGGGAGAGAGCTTTTCCAAAGACCAGCCTTGCAACGCGATCGTTTGTCTGATAGAATGTGGTTCGTCGGGCGCGGGCAGGTCGGGGAATAGTGATGTATCGTCGACGGAGAGGCCAAAGATGTGGATGCTATCCGGGCTCTTGTAGGTAGTGCGCAGGAACAATGCATCTCGAGCGCTGTGGAATCGCATTAGTGCACGCCCGAATCGGTCTATCGAATACTCACGCCATGGATTTCCCCGCACGATGGTGTATATGCCAAAGCTCGCTCATCTCATTCACATGCTCCAGCAACTCGGCTTTCTCAAACGTCTTGGACCACGCTGTCCGGGTCCCGAAGTTGGTCAGAACTGCCCACAGGTCGAGGAGACTGACGCCGACAAAGACCGCTTCGGCACGGTAGACGAGCAGCGTCGGATCGATCGAGTTGAGTTGGTGGACGGTAACGCCCTTGCTTTCAGAGATCTGGCGCCATTTCGCGTCGGGCTCTTGTAGGAAGGATGTAAAGTCTAGCGAATTGGCGTCAACGACAAGGCTTTCCAAGGAAGCGATCCCGAAGCGACTTACAGATATAGTTCCGCCGTATCAACGACCCCACACTCTTCTCCTGCGCCGGACTCCGCCCTCTCGCTCGCTTCTGACTCCGGGCGAGCATCAATGACGGTTGTTTATGCAGCGCCACATCGATTCCTGAGAAGCTTCTGAGCGTACCGGAGCGGGAGCGCGCCTTGTAGCTACTTGCATCGGGCGGGACGAGGGAAGAGTCGAGGGTAAAGTCGCTGAATGTACTTGCCGTGTCGTCGATTTGACCCGGGGAAAGGTGGTTCGTTGCAGCTGGGAATGCGAGGGCGGTGCTGGAGGCCATAAGGACGCCGTTGAGCCAGACGTCTCCGGCGTTGCCCGATGTGCGTTCGACTGTCGCGTGGATCCGGATCAGGTCGTTTGCGTGCGCAGGGTCTGCATGGTCGATGGAAAGGTGGAGCGTGTCTCCGCGGAGGGAAAGTGTGGGCTTCCATGGTACCGGCGAAGAATCTCCGGCCGATCGAAGGTGTAGCTGGATGTCCCAGCTGTATTTTGCATTCATTTCCAGGACGACCGATTTGTCCTTTCCCTCGCCGTTATCCCCGTTGGTTTGCGTCGCATCCTGCTCCGCCTCGGGGAGCGTCGTAGGCTCGGGAACGACCGCGTAATCCAAGGCCAAAAGTGATCGCACAGGGTCATACCGTAATCCGTGTATCGAGATCTGCCTTCCATATCCCACGATCCCGGGGATGACCGCTTTCTCGCTCGTGACGAAATCCACGAGACCGACGAGGAGGGACGGAAGGTGTTGTGGGACGCTGACGCCGACGGCCCACGTGCCGTGGGGGTTCCAATTCCAGAAACAGGTAATCTTGAGCACATCCTCCCCGGGCTGCCTATCCTCCCTTGCTCCAGCAGAGGACGGTTTTTGAATTTGGACACACCACGCTTGAAGCTTGACGCTTGCACGGACGTACGGCGGCGCTGGGCGGAGGTAGGCCGGTTCGTTGGGCAGGCGCGGCAGGGAGGTGGAGATGTCGATTAGGGAAGAAGAGTCGGAGTAGGTGCGCGCGATGGTGATTGCGTCGCGGGGGCTGTCATACGTCGCCACGCCAAAGTGATGGTTGGCGAATGAACAGAGGGATTCGAGGTTTACGTAGAATAGACGTGAGTGCGATTGAGGAGTGACCAGACGACAGGGATGGCAGAAAGCAAGGAGGAAAGAATGAGCGATGTACCGAAAGTGACTCTTGAAACGCACCTCGACGGCCAACCAAGCTTATACCTGACCGAGTTGATCCTCGTGTGTACGTCCAGCAGGTCCAACGTGTTGGCATCTTGCACCAATTTCTGCCCTACAACCCTCCCGTGATCAATCCCCACACTTTCACACATGGTCCCAAAGGACTTACAATGACTCCACGCTTCGGGCGTATCAATCGCCCGCGCGAATGTCTCGATGCTGACGCCCCGTTCGCCAAAGTACGAGAGCGGCAGCTCCAGCGTCGCGCGATACGTATCCCCGGTCTTGGACGTTCGACGGTGGACGACGACATCACTCGTCCGCGGCTGAAGACTCGATACATCGGGGAACGGGTATCCTTCCGCCGGCGCTGTCGCGGGTTTTACGACGGTCGGGGTCGTCCCCGATGACCCTGGTTGCACCAGTTTCCATGATTTCGAGCCGGCTGAAGCGACGAGGTGTTTGAATTCGCCGACGGCTTTGGTTAAGGCGGACTCCCACGCTTGATTGAGCCTGTATTGGGATGGGGTCAGCGCTGCATTTCTAGAAAGAGGCAAGAAAGCACTTGCGTGGATCCGTCAGCGAGTTGTGACATGGGCGGTGTGCATGAATCTTATCGGGCTGCAAGGTCGAGCCAGAACGAGAGCAGATCAGCCCAAAACGGCCAAGCAACTAGTCCCCATTGCATTTCCCTTCGATCGCCTGATTCGTCACCACCTGTCACCGCACAAACGACTATTCATCCACCGCATCCCCTTGATTCCCTATGCTCCCCATCCTTTCCCCCTCGCAGATCTACATACTGCATCGGCTGCGGTCCACCCATGTCCACCAATTGAACGACAGCAACAGGAATCGCGATGCAGGGACAGGTGCCGTTTCCATCCGCCGCGGCGCGGACGGAAAGTGGGACAGCCGCGATGGACGACAAGACAGAGTCGACGAGGAGTAGGGGTCTGGGTGTTGTCGAGGCGAGGAGGAGGACGGATTCCGGGGCGAGCGCTGGTGCGGCAAGTGGGAGGGATAGTCCGTCTTCGCCATCTTTCGGTTCAAGAAAACGCGGTATGTTCAACTCCTATTTCCTCGTCTTTGATGCTGACGGTCAGTTCAGCGCCCACGGATCCCCGATACAAACGCTACGCACAGCAAATCGACAAGTGTCTCGCTACATTCGGAGAAGTCACGGAATGGGCAGACTTTACCGCTTTCCTCTCCCGTCTTCATAAAGCCATACAACTTCCCGCGGGAACCACGTTCCCCTCTCCCACCGACGGCATCCCCGAGATCCCACACAAACTGGTCATCGCGAAGCGTCTCGCGCAAGGACTCAACCCGGCGCTACCGAACGGCGTGCATCAGCTTTCGTTGAGCGTGTATCGCGAAGTGTTCACGATGCTCGGCGCGGAAGGGCTCGCCCACGACCTGCAAATCTGGAGCGCGGGATTCCTCCCGTTCTTCCAATACGCCGCGGAAGGCGTCCGTCCCCAAGTATTGGAGATTTACGAGACGTTTTACCTTCCCCTCCGAGACCGACTTTCTCCTATCGCCAAGGCGCTGGCGATCTCGTTGCTTCCCGGGATCGAGGAGGAGACGGGGGACCACCACGATCGTGTCCTCCGCCTGCTCGACGCCATCGCGGACGCCGTCACGCCAACGCTCTTCCACCAGTGTTTGTTCTTGATCCTGATCACCCATAGCGGATCCAGGCTTTCGGCAATGAATTACCTGAATAGGAGGTTGGCCCCGGTTTTGGCAAACGCGGAGGGGGATGAGGTGAGAGAGGCGGTCGGGATGGATACGGGGTTGGTGGTTAGGGCGTGTGTGAGGGCGCTGGGGGACGAGAATGTGTTGGTGCGGAGAGGCGCGTTGGATTTCTTGATTACGGGTATTCCGGTTGCGCGACTCCTATCGCTCGTGTGAGTTCTTCTTGTCTGTATTGGTGACGTTTCGTTGACGATGTGAAACTGTATCTGTAGGTACTTTTCAGAAGAAGACGCGACCCTCCTTACGGCCTCGGCGTGCGCCATCGTCCTGCGAAGGGATCTTTCGTTGAGCAGACGGCTGTATACTTGGCTACTTGGTCCGGTGGATGAGGGAAAGCCGAGCGTGTTGGCGCGAGAAGTGGTCGAATTGCTCGTTCGTGCGCTGGATGTGAGTTTCTCTTGTCTGATTCGAAGTGAAAGGAGACATCTACTGAACAAAGAACAGCCGAATACGTCACATGGAGACATTCAAGATTCGTGGCAGGGATACAGAATATTCATCGCCCTCCTCGATAAATGGGAGATTGGGTATCCCCTATCCAGAGCATATGCGTACGTCGCGCTCGCAGATCTGCGAAAGAGGACGGAAGACACGGATACCGTACGTCACGCAGGGCTTCCCGGTGGGAGATCGCTAACCTGTGGTGATAGGTCCGGATCACGGCACAAGCGATCGTGAACGCCGTCGAGCCGTTTGTCATCTGGAGCTCAATTTATGATCGACTCACGCGTGGGGAAGTTGAAGAGGTATGTCGGCTCCGGAATCGGGTGTTCTTTGCTGACCAGTTGCGGTAATCGAAGACATTGAAGGTATCGGAATGGATCCTGAAGAGCTTTCCAGTGACGGATAGAGAGATATCGGCTATCCATGCGCCGCTCATGGTGGCGTATCTTGTCACCTGGTTGAACGTAAGCTGTCGAAAATACGGCGAATGCATTGGCTTATAAACTGCCGTGCGGGAACAGCACGAGAAGCCGCTTGAAATGGCAATCGGAGAACTCGATACAGTGGTTCATGTACTCGAGATGCTCATCTCGTTACTTTTCACGGAGACCGAGTCGGGAGTAAAGGAGGAACCCACGCCGATCGCGAATCTTGTCGATACCGCTCGAGACTACTACACCTCCGAGGCGTCTCTGCGCCCTCCTTCAGAACCGGCAATGTCCCCGACGGATCTACCCATCGTCTTGTTTCAGAACTTGACTTCCACCACGGGCTTGGAAGGGCTGAAGAAGCGACTCGGACACCAGCAGCGGTTGAAGCTTTTACAGGTGGTCGTCAAGAGGATAAAGGGGACAGAGGTGGATCGTATAGTCGAGTGGGACCGGGAGAGCTTTTTGAAATGGGTTGATACGATATTACAAGTGCGTTCCCGGAGTACGTGTGGTCGACATTCGTTTACCCTCAACTGGAATCAGACAGAGGACAAGCACACTCTGCTTCTGGTTACCGAGATAGTGGCAGAACTTGAGGGCGCTGAAATGCTTCAACCAGCGCTTCACTTGGCCGATACCAGCGTTCCGAAAGAGATCCAAATGACAGTGAGTCATTGGAAGGAAGCAGGTGGAAAAGCTTACGGATACTACCGCGACTAGGCTTTCCGACTTCTACAAAAGACCAGAACGCCCCAGCATGAGGAACTTGTCTCCATCGTTCTCCGGATTCACAAAACAGTGAATTCACATCTGCTGGAAAGAGTCATCATGGAGTGCCTGTGCAAAGATGAAGCCACCATGCGAGCCAGTGTAGCGGCGTTCAGTGCGCTCTGGAATGCTTCGGGTATGTCAAACGGATCCTTGTTCGCCTCAGGCTGATGGGACGTCACGATGACAGTTGATTTGGCACAGCTACCACTTGATAAACCAATGTTTTATCTTTTGGATCAGATTGACAGTGATCACCCGGGGAAACAGCGCGCCATTCAAGCTTGGTTCAAGCAGGAGCCGGCGGGATATCTCAGGTAAGCGTACTCCATCCCTGAAGCACGAGTCCTGCTCTGAACTTTCTGGCCTAGAATGATCGACCGAATTCTGGGCTCTATGCTGTCACGCTCGCCAGCGGTCAACCCAGGTGCAATACACGTCGGAACAGTCGACTACGACTGTTTGCTATATCAAAAACCGGCAGACGCACAGATCCTGGCATATCACGTATCAAAATTGCATGATGTGATTCGGCTAGGCGGAAGACCTCTGCGCACAGTCATGGAAGAGCGAGCAGTCAAAGAAACAACGCTGGCGGCATATGCCAAGACAGGTAAGCGATTTTAGGATTATTCGAGCCTTCTCGAGCCTCGCTGACCTGTGGCCGTTAGTGGGAATGCCCCAGCCTTGCCATTACAGTCATTTCGTGCTGGAGACGCTTGTGCGGTAAGGAAAGAGCACATATAGGGAAGAACACTAGCTGATCGATCACAAAGTTTCTTGTTCTCCCGAGGCTCAACCCGAGAAAGCAGCCATAGCGACATCCACCTCTACATCAAATTGACCCAACTCTTGAGGCTCTTCTGCGGCCAAGACTGGCACTTTGACCTGGAAACTCTTTCGACACTGAAGCACGACATGATTAACCGTCTCTCTCTGGCCGTTGCGACGCAGGAAATCGACCTTCAAGAAGAGCTGCTGAGATTGATCCAGCGTCTACTTCTACGATCCACGGCACCTGCCGTAGCTGCTCGCAAGCCATCCTCCGCATCTGCAGAAGAAAAGCACGACCTGGCTGAAGCGGATCAGCAAAACTCAGCCTTGCTTTTACAAGCGGTCCACAGCGGTATCACAGACCAACACAACTCTGACATCCTGTCCTCTTGGCTCGAGTTTTCCATTATACTCGGCAACTCGCTACCGATCAGCCTTCGCCCTCTGCTGTTTCCCCTGATAGACGTGATCCGTAGCGAAATCCGCCGGTTATCATCTGAAATCTTCGAGCTTTCACACTCGGCCAATGCTACCGCTGGCAAAGAAGACAATCTCATACTGCTTGTGCAGACAGTCGACAGCCTTGTGCACTATACACTCGGAGACGGTTTCAACAAAGGAAACGTTAGACTGAGTAGGCAATCAGTGGCCCCGGTCGAGACGACGGGCCTGTTGGGCTACGTCTTTTCGTCTACGGCAGTGGAGAACGAGATAACCAACATTGAAAATGGTCTAGTAGGTTGCGCCTAGTGCGCGTTGTTCAATACTGATTGTGCTCGCATACAGCCAAAAACTGCCGGTCTCGAAAGCATGCGATCAGTCATCTCGCTGCTCATTGGCATCTATCAGCAGTGCAGCCAGACCTCCGAATCCCGCGTTGAGAAACAGACGCGAGACAGTCTGTCTAGTTTTTACCGTTTGCATCCCCAAGAATTTCTGGAGAGCGTGATTGATGTCGCATTCGGCGACAATCCGCCCGAGGTAAGTCGATGGGCGGCTGCAACCTTCAGCCTATTGACGACCGTTTATCAGAATGCCCTCACGATTGTCGATCTCGTCGCCGAGAGTGCACATCAAGTGGTCGAGCTGATCAGCTCTGCCGTATCACGTCGGCTGACTGGAACGGATGATCAGCGCAAGCGGAATGTCAGCCTCACGTGAGTTCCCCAGGTCGTGTCGCCAGATGTATGTTGAGACCATTGGAGCAGAACCGAGTCGAATATGCTTTCTTTCCTCCGAGACTACATAGTCAAACTGGAAGCCCCGATAGCAGTGCAGGCGGGTTCATTCTGTCTCTCGTTATCGAAAGCCCTCGTACAGACCTCAAACATCGGCCAACGCAAGCGGCTCGCTCCAGGGATCTTCGAGTGAGTGTAATAATACAATTCCGGGCAAGTAATTTGATGGCATTTGCTGTAGGGTTCTCACAGTCGTTCTTCAAAAAGTCTCCTCGACTAGCGCTCTGACGGACCGCCGGTACAGGAAGGACGTCCAGGTGAGTTCCATAACTTTGCCCAAGGAAGATGTGGCCGCTGATCTCTGCGCGACAGGACACCTTTTTCAAAACGTTGGAGGTCGTCGGTGGAGCCCTCAGCGAGGGACTTTTGTCACTGAATCAAGGGGACTCGTTGCGTGAGCTTGCCTCCGATTCGACTCTTAATTGGCTCTGACCATCCCGGAATAGAAAAAGATACTCGCGCGCGTGTCGTGGAGGTAGGTCCTATTAATCGGTGCAGCCTTTTCATGGCTTGACATCTTCCATACAGACCCGACAATTCCTCGCCGAAGTCGCGGTGCCCAACCTCCGTGCGATCTTGATTGAAGAAGACCGCATACTACAAGCCGCTTCGGTCATTCTGAATGCGTTCGTGCTGCCGACGCTACGGTCTCGTGCACGGTAAGCTCTTTTACTCGGAGCTTGACATACTTTTGCATGACTGATCGCCCGATGACAGCGCCGAATCCACTACTGAGCGCCAAGCACTAGACATCCTGAACAGCGTCTCGCGTATAACGCAGACGCTCAAGCTGTGGAAGAGCGTCGTCCTAGAGATCTTTAACGAACCCGGATTCTTCGAGATGCGGCCGGACGTTCGCGCGGGGTGGCGGAGTATCATCGCTGCGCTGATGGACCAAGACAGGGAACGCTTCGCGGAACTGCTAGGTACGTTCTTCCCTGCCCATCCGCAGACATCGCTCAAACCCATCGCGACAGTCCGAGTCGGCGCCCCGCTCTCCGGCAACTTTTTCTCCAACAAGGAACACGAAGCACTCACGAAAGCCGGGAACATCCGCCGCCTCTCGCTCGTCTTGTTCGCCGGCGAGGCGGACCACTATGTGACGCAGCTCCCGCTGATCCAGGAGCGACTGGTGGAGATTTTGCGGACGCCGACGGTGTTTCCGAAGATTACGGCCGAGGTGGGTCCCTTTCGTTGCGGGCTGCTGGGAGGAGAAGCTGATACGTGGGCGAAGGTGTATCTTTGTTTGAGGGTGGTGTTGGTCCGGTTTTCGGCGGGGCACTTGACGAATTTCTGGCCGCTTATCCTGACTGAACTGGTACGTCCGCGATCCGTGTCCCGCCTGCCAAGTTTAACCGCTTGGACCCTTTTGCAGATCAAGATCTTTGAAGACACGATGGATCAACTGCCCCGCGATGGGTCGGACCAGCTGACGATCGTCTTGGCCGCGTGCAAGTTTGTCGACCTGTTGATCGCGCTGCAGATGGAGGATTTTCAGATGTGAGTTGTCCCGCAGACCGGTTGAAATGGGATGACAGGCTAAGCCATTGTGAACGGTAGACATCAATGGATGTTCTTGACGGATACGGCGGACGCGGCGGACGGCGTCCATGCGAGCGGTTCCGAGTCGATACTGGATCGGTTGGCCGAGGTGATACTGGAAGAACGGCCGCACGGCGTAAGTCCTCTTCTCCCTCTCAACGGGACTTGCGCGCTGACATGCGTGTTCCCCTCAGCAGCACGCAGACGAACCGCCCCTCAGCCTGGACCACATCCACGCCTCGCTCCGCCGTCCCGTCCTCGCTCGAACGTACCAGCTCACGAGTGTTCAGACCCTATGTCCGTTCTTGGTCAAGGCGAGTGCGTTGGCGTACGAGGGCGTCTATCAGGCGAGTCGGGGCGTGGATTGGGCGTATGTGGAGGGTGCGTTGGAGGATGAGATTTTCCGTGCGGTCTGAGAAAGTCGCTTTTGATGAATAATGGGTGGCATGGACGATGATTTAACCTTGTATAATTCACGAGACCCACTGGTGATACGCTGATGTCACTCACCTGTAGATGGGACCTATGGGCGACTGACCATCACTAACCCCTTGTGCAGGAGCTACTGTACTGAAGCCACTGGAGTTCTTCGTCGTTCGCTGACTAAGCAAGCCACGCAGATCCGGGAGAAGCTCCGGGAGAACCCCGATCTGTTTATAGCCGCAAACGTGCGTGCTATATCTGTTCCCGGCTAGCTTACGCGGATCCGTAGCGCACACGACCGTGTCTCAGTGCGCCACATGTTGAATAATTCGTCGGTCACAAAGTTGGAGTAAGATTTTTATTCAGGCGCAGCAGGGTCAGGTTGAATATAAGGGAAAGCCTAGGGAGACGGGTCCGCTGTCCGAACTTGGTGTCCAACCTGCAACCATGAGTGCATTCGAGCTCGAACCGACACACCAAAAAGTCGCCTCGGCGGCATCGAGCAGCCATGACTCGTCCGCCAACGAGACGGCGACGGTCATCCCCCCGGACCCGATGAACCAGCTCCACACGCCGCATCCGCCAAAGACGCTGGACAACGGTCAGCGCATTGACGCGGAGCATCCACTATGGGAAGATCTCTGCCCCGAGGACTCGTATGTCGATGGCGTGTATTGGGCGGATCTCCCGCGCGCACAGAGGGGCCGTTGGGCGATCAAGCAGGCGAATGAGGAGGCCAAGCGGGAGTTGGTCGTCATTGGCGGAATGTTCAAGAAGGATCCGCTGAGTCCTATTCGGTCGTACTTCTCGCGATACGTGTTGGGCGGTTTCGGGGTGAGTCTCTAGGAGCTCGTTTAGGGTGGATCGGCGCTGATGATGTGGACAGCTCTTCACCGAAGGTTATACCCTCTTCTCCATCGGAAACTTGACCCCGCTCTTCAAGCAAGTCTGGCCGCAATGCTGGTCCACCTACGCAGTCTGCGACGAAAACTGGATCGCGGCGCAAACGTACCTCCAAATCCTGGGTATCATCATCGGTCAAATCGGCGTCGGCTTCGAAGGCGACTGGATCGGCCGAAAGGCCGGGCTCGTGCAAGACGCGTTGATCATGTTCCTCGGTCTGGTCATGTTGACCGCCATGTGGGGCACCTCGTTGAACGGCTGGGTCATCTGCTACGGCTGGAGTTTGTTCATCTACGGATTCGGTGTCGGCGGAGAGTACCCGATGACGTCTTCGACCGCGATGGAGTACAAGGCCAAGGGCGGCTCGGCAGCCATCAACCAGCGGGACGACAAGCTCCACCGTGGTCGAAACGTCGTCCTCGCGTTCTTGATGCAGGGTTGGGGTCAGATGTTCAATCAGGTCGTCTTGATCGTCCTCCTGTTGATCTTCCACGGAGGAGGAAACCCGCCGTACGGCAAGGTATCGGCGCAATGGACGTTCCGTGTTCAGTTTGGAATCATGGCGCTCATGACCCTCTGGCTCGCCTACTACCGATTCTACCGAATGCACTATTCCTCGGCGGCGCTCAAAAAGTCCAAGAAGCACGCGCGGGTCAACCAGTCCGGGTACGACGTTCAGTCCCTCAAGCTCGTCTTTACCCACTTCGGAGGCCGGATCATCGCGACCGCCGGAACGTGGTTCGCCAACGATTTCGCATTCTACGGAAACAAGCTGTTCCAGTCGACGTTCATCAAGGTGCTGTACCCGGACTCCAAGGGCGTCATGACCGGATGGCTGTGGAACTTGGTCAACATCGGTGTCGCCCTCGTCGGGTACTACATGGCCGCGCTGTTGATCGACCACAAGTTGTACGGCCGTCAGCGCATGCAGTGTGTCGGTTTCTTCTTCAACTTCCTGCTCTTCGTAAGTTCCCGTCTTCACAAAAGCCCGAACCGCGCTCACTCGCCTACAGTTGATCCCCGCGTGCGCATACGACTACCTCCGTGAACCCGCCCACATCCACGGATTCCAAGCCATCTACTTCCTCTCTGGCTTCTTCCAGCAATTCGGACCCAACTGCACCACGTTCCTCATCGCCGCCGAAGTCTTCCCCATTTCCGTTCGAGCGACCGCACACGGTTTCAGCGCCGCGATGGGCAAACTCGGTGCCTTGGCCCCGGCTGTGCTGTACAACTATATCGACGACCACACCAAATTCTGGGTCGTGTGTTGGTTCGGTCTCATCGGTAAGCTCTCCTCATGCCCCCTCTTTTGTTCGCGACTGACCCGTCATCCTCCAGGTCTCGTCCTCAGTTGGGTCTTCCTCGCCGACACGACCGGCCTCGACCTCCGCGAACAGGAACGATACTGGTCCTACGTCCGCCAAGGTCGAGCCGAGGAGTACTGCGGTATCGCCGTCCACCCGCGCCACCTGTCCATCTGGGAGAAAGTCGTGCTCAAGCGCCACCTCGCGTACGACCCGGATCTGGATAGGATGATGAAGCTCTCCGAGCTGAGGCAAGAGTATGTCGCTCACGTCAATGCCGAGCCGGAGGATGCCCTCGAGCAAGAGGAGGCGGAGATGGTCATGTCGTCCAAGGCGTCGGCGTACTTTGCCAGTAAGTTGCGACAATTTCCGTCAAATGAGTGGCAGTAGCTGATTCGTCATGTCACTAGGTGAAGCCAAGCAGAGCGGAGATTACAAGAGCGGCAAGACACTTTAGAAGGACAACAAAACCTCCAACAGGAGGACACACATTAGACAACGGATTGTATACGTGTATCCATAGTGCATAGATATCTATAATGCTGGAAAATCGGATCCTGGACAGAAAATGGTGAAATGCTGCTTTGATTCTTGTGTTGTCTATAATACAGTCTCTTCCCCGTCTACCAGCCGTCTACCACTGCAAAAGCTTCTGCTTGGACTCGGCCGACCTAGGCTCCGGCGGGTAGCTGCAGAAGGCGTCCTTGATGTACGTGACATCGTATTCTCCCTCCATGGCAGTGGAGAATGTGTATGTGTTGTCAGGAACGTCGGATATCGTCTGTCCGGCCGTGATCAGTGTCAGGCGAAGAACCAAAGCGGGTCATAGCTTACCTGAGTATCCACCACTCTGGCTCCCTTTCGACCGTCCGATTCCGATCTGGTATACGTGCTGCGAGCAGACGAAAGTCATTAAATAATGGTGACTGTAGAACCTCGAATCGCTTACAAGGTGAAAGGCGGCGTGCCGACAAAGGAAAAGGTGATTTCCGTTTCGGAGCCTGTGAAAAGTGTTGATCAGTGACGCATTCCGATGCAAGAACGAATTACGCACCTTCTTGAAGCCACGGCTTCCCTTCCTCAATTTTGGCCTTGGGCAGGGGATGAATCTTCCTACGAATGTCTTCGACCGTTGCACTACACTATAGGACGAAGAAAGGCTGGGGTTAGCGGTGGTCGATCCCACTGGAGTCTTGCCAATGCGAACCTTGTTGTTTTTATTTGAGACCGATTTGATTTCCAGATCGCCAGCTCTTTCCGCTAGACGGAAGAATTGCGGCTTGTTGGCGACCACTTGATGCGTCTTCTTGCCAAATTTGTAGCTGGGAGAGGTATTCGGTATGAGTCTGGCTGGTCTCGGTTTGGAATCGCAAAGGCACTTACGAGACATGCCACGGCGCTGTCCCGCCCAAGACGAACTCTAGCATATCCCCCACACAATAGTCCTCACGTTCGCTGACGGGGGTGATAGTTGCCGTCTCGAGAACATCGATACCCAAGTACAGGCTATCGTCATTGAGGATCTCTGCTGGGCATCCTGACGCATCCCGGACGGACGTGATTTGCAATAGCTGGGGACCGACGTGAGAGAACTTGTGATCGGGCAACTCGACCTTCCAGCTGTTGCTCTTGATGTTGTTGATGGTCGTCTTGTATAAAGGTCGCCCTCCACCAGGCGGGCCGACCTCGAGATCGACTTCGAATGGTCCTTGGCCGTTGAATTCGATCGTCGCAGAATTGTCGCGAGAAGCCTTGAAAGCTTCGCCCACGCAGTAGCTGAAGCGGGACGAAGTCCGGAAGCCGGCGTTGGGTTTGCCGAATACTTCTTGTTCAATGCTGAACAGCCCAGCAGATGACTGTAGAAGTTTCTGGTCAAAGTCGTAGTTTGCATCCCTGACAGCCAAAATGGTGTACTTGTGCTGCCCTGGTTGCGACGCCATTGGCAGCAGGCCGATCTCTTGAGCAGAATCAATGTCCTTTTCTTCGGAGTACTTGGTCTTGTCCGGAAGCGTGTGGTCGTGCCTGTATCGGATATGGAAAGGACTTGTGCCTGTACGAGGAGATGAGCGGGCGTCTGCCTGAAGACTGGATTATCACCTACCTTGCAGCGCCACCGTCAAATGGTCTTCCACACCGGCGCAGATGGCGGGCCTCTCATAGTGCTGTCCCTTCTTGTGACGAACCGTCTCTGCCGGAAGCTGAACAGTTGGTCGGCTATAATACGTCAACTCGTAGCTATCTGAATCCGCGACAATGTTGCCAGGACAATGCGCATCAGCGACCTGATCATCGACGCGCAGTATCAGTACAGCCCAAGGGAAGGTCACGCCGGACGTACCTGTACTAGGCGGTAGGTACCCTTTCGATTTATCTCGAGCGGCGCGTTCGCCACCTTGAAGTTCTGGGTGATGACCTTCTTGGGGTTGTCGCTATGAACGTACCCCACCGTCCAAGGCTGTGTACGAATCGTCAACCCTCGGGCGCTCGACTAAACGTACGCCGATCACTTACCCCTTCGCCAGTCAACCTGATGACGGCTCGGGCGGAGGCCCCTTCGACTACCTGCTTGGTGTGAGCGATACTGGTGTCGCCGAATTTGGCCGTCGGCTGAGTTCAAGCTGGGTGAGCACGGCCTCGAGGACTGATGTGCGCTACTAACCCTAGTCGTTTGCACGTCATAAGACACGCTTTGATCAGTCATCTTCGCAGTGCAACCGTTGACGTCCTTGAGGTTGCTGAATGTCACGGAAAAGCTTCCACCAGTTGCAGCCACCGCGGGCGGTACATCGAGGTGGATTTGATGGCTACCTGGCTTGGCAAACGTAGCCTGCTTGGCGACGGAATCTGTTGACCAGCCTACAGTATAATCCACCGTGAATGGGCCCATTCCCTGTAGATAGGCATAAATCTTCCTCCTCTATGGATTAGGGGACAAGACTTACAGAGAGGTTAAGGTCCACGGAAGTCTGATTGGTCGCGCAACTCCAGATCGTACGGCGCGCGCGAGAAGGTACCGTCAATCTAGGCAAGGGATGCACCGTCTGCTTGAACGGCTTCTGCTCGATGGGTACGTCCGAATAGTGCTTGTCCCCGATGCTGACGACAGTCTGTCGATCCAAGTCACATAGAGTCAAATCCACTTGCACTCAGTACAGCGCACACGGAACTCACGTAGGTGTATTGTCCGGGTGACGGGGGCGTTTCCTTGAACTCTGCAATGACATTCTGCGAATTGACATGTTTCGTGGTGACGCGATTCCCGCTTTCCACCTTGTAGGTCGCTTTGAACGGCGGTGTACCGATAAACTCGATGATCCCTTCGACACCGGTATCACCGGCACTGCAACAGTATCATAAGCTCATAAGCCATAGCAGAGGGAGAGCGACGTACCATTCGTTCGACAGGCTTGTCATCTTGACCTCGGCCTTGGGCACCGGCACGGCTTCCACCACACACGTCGCCGGCTCATGCACCAACCCGGAACAGAACGTGCTGTTCGTATTCACGATAGTATACGTTCCCGGCTCACGAACCTCGACCGCCTTGGATTTCCCGTCCATCTCGTACACCCTGCCCTCGTCGTACGTATCCGACCCAACGGGCTTATGTGCGACTGTGACACGCGTGATCCCCTCGGGCTGGCGCATGCCCGGCATGATGATGGGTAGTGAAACCGATCCGCCTTGCAAGAGCTTCAACGTCCTCGGCTGGGCGCAGTGGTTGCTGAACGAAACGACCGGCATGGCGTGTACCACGAACTCGAGCGCCTTGGCGTCCGGTTCCGACCGGTAAAAGTTGCCATACGAGTCGGTGACGTTTAGGAACTGTACAGCATAGGTGCCGACTTGTCGATGGGCGATCGGTAGACGGACGAGACGAGTTTCCGCGACGTCGGGAAGCGCCGAGCCTGCGTATCGGGTCACAGCCATCTCGCCTGAACGAACGGCGACTTGTCGATCCGAGTCGGATGCGTCCTCCGACTTGTCTTTGAGCAATAGGGGCTGACGCGCGGCGAAAGGCTCGCTTTGGATCCCCGATAGCACGCCCTCCTCGACCACTCGTTGATCCTTGCCCTTTCCTTCCTTGAGCAAGTACCCGATCTTCAAATCACCGACGCCCCTCGCCTCCATCTGAACAACATCGTCCTGCCCGACACACCGATGCCGCGGCGTGTCCACCTTGTCTTCCTTCTTCACCAACGGCATCAACGGCAGCATCCGCCTCTTCTCTCCCGCCTCGTCCTTCTCCCCCTCGACCCCCAAGATCTTACCGCCGCTGGGACACTCGATCACGAGCGCTTGCCTCGAGGTCTTGGTAATCCTGAAATCCGACTCATCGGCGTCTTGAACGCGTTCCAGCTGGACTTCTCCAGGTTGCGAGATTTGCAGGTAGTAGATCGTCTGACTGGGCTCGATGCTCCGCGGGAGGGGAGAGACCTTGTCGTGTGCCCTGATTGAACGACGGACGTGGGCATCGTGCGTGGCCGGTCCAGCGTGATGAGGCTGTCTCGACGAGGGAGGGGGAGGCGTACTTCGGCCGTCGAGGTAGTAGTCGTCTACGTCTTCTTCGTTTTCTCCCGATTTGCGATGGAGCAGTCGTCGATCCCCGCGAACGAGTTGTGATGCGTGGATCCGCTTGCGTTCGGGCTTGGCGTCGGGATCGGTCAAGGACTGAACGGTGTAGTATACGTGGTACGGCTCCGAGTTGTTCGTGATCAGGGGAATGAGAACCTCTTGTCCCGTCCCGGGGTCAAGGCAGTACGTCGACGAAAGAGGGTTGAACAGTGCCGTTCTGCCGACGCTGATCAGCGTATGAACCAAGACAAGACCCGGAACGCGCTCACCCATGCGGCAGAACACGAATCGACCGGTGCCCGAGGAGATGCTGTTCCTGTTCAACGACCTTCCACGGCTTGGCCGCCTTGTTGCCGAGCGTCGTGACCTGTCCGCGAGTGTTGGTGATCACTGGAAGCGGGGTCAGAGAGCGAGAGATGACGATTTGGGAGATGAACGGACCTTTTCCGACGAATAGCAACAGGTTGGCGACGCCAGCCCATACCTGATTGGAATGCTATGAGTATGCCGTTGTAACAGAAAAGAATACAGACTCACTCCGAGCGTCCCAAACACCAACGCATCAAACACCGCAAACAACACCGCATAAACACCCCCCTTGACGCGTCCATACCGCAGCCCCGGCACGCGCAACCACATCACGAGCGCGATCACCGCCCAATCCCAGAACACCCATTTTGTGAGATATGTCGACGCCGCCGAGGCGTCGAGCGAGAGGAAGGGGATCCAGTTGGCGATGTTGAAGGGGAGGAAACGGTTGATGATCGCTATCGGGGAGAGGAATGTGCTTGTTGTGGGGACGACCGAGGTGGAGAGGGTCGTTCTGTAAAAGTGGAAGAGTGCGTCGGATAGTTTGTAGACCTACAGAGAAGATGATCAGCTGACGCGACAACATGTTCATTCAGTATCCCATACTTGAAGTCCGCCCGCGATCGCGGCGACGTAAAACCGCTGCTCCGAAGCGCTCAACCATGATTCCGGTATTCTCGGTGGCGGCGGTGGCGGGGCCTGGCCTGTCCGATACGACATACTGGCGGATGCTTGCGTGATGGTGAATCCAGGATCAGGTTACAAGGGGAACTGGGGAAATAGAAAGAGGAAGGCTCAAAAGTAGAGATGGTGGGCGGATACAAAAGCGATCGAGGGAGGAAACGTCATGTTGAGAAACGCGACCGAGGCGACAGAGGTTCTTTCCACGGTTTCAGGATCAAGCATCAGGCCATTCAAGTGCTCTGGAAAGCCCTGAGACCCCAACTAGATGCAATACTAGAGGCAGAGACTGTCACAAAGAACTATAACATACATAAACACTGGTGCAAGCGCTAAGAAGGGAAGACGAGACCAGAAGCCTCGAATACCCACAAAGGAAGGGTCAGGTAGCTGTGCACCTAGAGGAAGGTGGGAGGCTTCGTGAACACCATCGTGTTAGCGGTGAAGTAAGTGTCGTCCCCGAAAAGGCCGGTGGGATCGAAGAAGCTCGCGCTCATGAAGCCAGAGTCGGCACCCAGGACTATGGGCGCCTCTCCCTCTGCTGGTACCGCCTTGTCTCCGCCACCCTGCGGTCCCGCTCCTGTTCGTTCATCTCGTGATTCGACATCTTAGTTAGTTAACGCGGATTGCACACCAAAGCGGAGCAAGATTGCGTTCAAGTCTTCACGTAGACCGTTCACAAATTCGCCCCCTTCGACAGGCAGACTACGAAGTTGGTCGGTAATCTCGTTCGCAAAGTATTGTGGGGTGTAGGTCTGTATGGAGAGTTTCCACTCCGTGTCATCCACCTTTTTGAGCAAGCCCGAGTAATGCTTCGCCTTTTCGTAATCGTTTTCCTTGACGTAGTAAGCGATGTCCCCCAGCAATATCTTCATCCACATTCCCACTGGAATAGGATTCATAGCGGCTACGGGGTCGATTAGTGGTTGTAGCGAAAACTCTAGGAACTGATGAGGTACGAGAGCGGCTAAACACAATTAGAAAAGGTGGTTCGATGCGCTAAAGGTCATCTATATAGTATTTCCTCAGTGAAGTGCAGAGCAAAGTGGCGGGAATTCCTTTGTCGCGAAGGATGATGGATTCAATGTCCTGATCGGCGTGCCCAGAGCGACATTCAGACTTCTCTCGGCTTCTAGTCGCGCAGAAATACTGGACGCGGTAGTACGTTCGCTGAAACTCTTTCGTTATTGAGCCTCTGAAGTGATACGTGGCTGAGCCCTTTGACAAGGTTTTGGTACATTCCAGAGCCAAACAGCCCGTGTTTTCAGTTCAAGACAGATTTTCAGACGAAACGTCCGGACATCCGAAAGAGGAGCTGGTAAGGGCTAATAAAGGCTTGTGTCGTCGTCGAACTCGTTGTTTCCCCCTTACTTTCATATCACTCGTTGCGAAGGTTTCGCGTACAGTCTACAACGTCAACCGCAGGATATTTGTGAAGTGGATGATAATCGTTATGTCCCGACCGGAAATGTTTTGGATTGCGTGCATCAGACCTGGAAACCACGGTCAACGCTGAAACGTCGCCGGTCGTGATGGACTCTTCATTTCCACCTTCACTCGTTGGTCCCCTCCTTCTATCTTCCACCTACCCTTGCGTTTCGTATCCATCTCAGATTAAGTAACAGGGCGCCTCCATATCTCAGTATCCATTGTACACTGCTAGGAGGAATAGATTTTCTCGTGACGTTGTTTCGTCCCGCCCCGCCGATGGATACAAATCATTTGGAGAGAAAAACGGCTGTCCTCGACGCAACGACAACAGAGACATCGAATGGGAGAGATCATATTTGTACGGTGTAGACGGATTAACGGGAGGGTAGACGAATTTGATCTCTGTGTCAAGCGATGATGCGCTGTGCGGAGCACGAGGTCTTGATGGTCTTTTATTTTGACACATGCCCTATCCCTGTCTGACACTTGCTGACCATGCCGACATGCTTTAGTGGGGTCGTGGAAGGCGAAGGGCTGATCGTTGGAGGCCGGGGCAAAGTGAGAGAACCAATTCATATGAATCGGCCAACCTTTCTTCGGGGTGTATGCCAAAGGCTCCAATGTAACGAGGCGAACCAATTCTTCTGCCGTAGCGTGTCTCATGATCAACTTCCGATGTCCTTGATGCTGGGCATCGGTTCCAGGGTCTCGATGAGGTTTTGCAGCATTTGCTCGGCTGTCAGAGTTCCCCACGCCAGAACAAAAAAGGTTGGCAAATCATGCACTCAAGAATCTGGTCCACGACCTGTGCCAAGCCGAATGTACTGTCCGGAGAACTCTGTGTCGCGGATCATAGGTGCTAACCACTGCGAAGGATAGCTCTGCGGTTGGAGCGCATACAACAACGAGGGATGTACTCTTATTACTCAAGACAAGGCCAAGAAATATACCGAATTGGAAGAAGAAAGGTACTCATACTCAAAGCCGAGAAAGTCTTGCACCCAAGGTACCTTACGGAGTTACAGGTGAATCAAGGGTGAAATAATAGGTCATTCAATCAACTACTCGCGGGTCGCCCTTTATATGTTTGTCGAGAAGGAGTCTACTCGTCTGCTTCGAACCCGAGTACTTCTGTAGTGAGACTGTAAGCATCTCACTCGTCGAATCGCCACAGGTCAAACGCTGACCGATCGATCGATCGATCGATCGCGCCTCACTCAGTAAATTTACAACATTTCTGTGACGTATCGATTGTGCAACCTTTGTGCAGACTTTGCACAATCGCTGGGCAAAGTGTGTGCAGACCTTGCACAAAGCGTGTACAACCTGTGTGTAACATCTGTGCAAGCCGTGATCGGGGAAGCCTGCTCTCAGGCGGAGGAGGAATCTTCATGCTTTGGCATATAGTATGAATACGGGCTCTCTGGCAGCCGAAGTTGTGATTGAACTTGATACACGAAATGTTGGATCCTTATTCGTCGACTCTACACTCCTTCTGCTTCGGCAAGGACTAGCTACCCTTCAAGCCTTAGTGGTGTGACTCGATAGGCGGTCAGCAGGACAGGTGAGTATTACATAACAGCTGTGTAGAATCCGGAAAACAGTTGTGTTGCCACGAGACTCTGAAGTGACAACTGGGAACGCGTATGACGTGTAATTTCTGACCTAGCGTCAGAGAAAGACATAAGTCCTCCGCGCGAGACTGAAAGGAGAAATACTGGCACTCAACGACTTCCCCTTCCGACAAATAAGATCCAATATTGCGTGTCTCAAGTTCAATTACAACTTTGGCTGCCAGAGAGCCCGTATTTATACTATATGCCATAGCATGAAGATTCCTTCCTCGCCTGAGAGCAGGCTTCCCCGATCACTGCTTGCACAGAGGTTGTACAAGGTTTGTACACGCTTTGTGCAAGGTCTGCACACAGTTTGCACAACGGTTGTGCAAAGTCTGCACAAAGGTTGCACAAACGACAACTCATTCAGAAATGTTGTACAATTTACTGAATGAAGCGCGATCGATAATTGGCGCCAGGTCAGCGTTTGACCTTTGGCGATTCGACGAGTGAATTAAAGTCTCACTACAGTATCCCCCGCCTCATCTAGGCTCGCCGTTCTCGCCACAGGTTCAACCATTCGTCGTCGTCAAGGTAAGGCCAAAGCAAGGCCTGGTAGAAGCCGTGTCGTCCGATGGCATTGAGGTGACGGTCGATGTTGGCGATTCGTACGTGGCCTCGGTTCTCCCAGTACTGCCAAACCGCATATCTGATCCCCGAATAGTGTTCTTCTAGGTACTCGGCAGCTCCCCGGAATCGGTTCGTGTGAAGCCGAACGGTGTAGATGAGGTGACCGGAGACGCGGTGCCAGTCGTGACGAATGAGATTGTCGGTAAGCACAAACGGGAGGTGGCTGACCCTGCCGTAGTGGTCGATTGCTTCCTGGATGTCGGCTTGAAGCAGGTCGTTCGCCGTGACACGCAAGTCGACGATGCCGTGGCCCATCAATACGTCGTAGATCCAGTCGTGAAGGACCCCATGGCGGAATTGTTGGACAAGGTAAGCTCGTTCATGTTCGTTTCGAGGCTGAACGATGTCTACGAGGACTCTCTGCTAATCCCCTTCGTGTGCGAAAGGTCCGGGTTCTTGTCCTTAGTTGATGACCTCGTCGTGGAATGCCTGCGTATCATCAAGAACACGTCGTGGTACTTTAGGAGGCGTCGGCCATCGTTGAGGAATGCCGCTCACGTCTTGGTTATCGTAGACAACTGCTGCACCTCCTCCAATTGGACCATCAAACTCGACTCGTATGCGGCTTCGCGATTCGGATGCATGAAGGCAGCATTGTTGACGGGTACATGGGCTGGAATAGGTAGCTTCGTTAGTACCGTAGCTCAGAACGATTGCTAGAGTGAGACGTGCTCACCCTCGTTCTCTTCGTCAGACAAGGAGAGCTCGGCGCGAGTAGGAGTGCGGTTGACGCGGTGGTAGTTGGCGGCAAACCAGTGGTTTGGAGTCATGCGGTCGATCAGGTCTTGGCTGTCGTGAGGCCAGTGAGGCAAGTAGCTGGACATTGTGACGGTCAGTACGTATGTGTCCTCCTCAGGATCACGCCTAATTGACCTTTCTCTTCAGTGGCGAGTTTTATACCTGCCGTTGGTTCTGGTTTGTCATCTACGTTCGTTGAGTGCGTATTGTGTAGACTGATGACTCGTTTCTTGTGCAGGTTATGTGCAAGGGTTGTACAACACTGGTGCACAGGTGGAGTGGAAAGAAGATGGAGCGTTGCGGAATACGGCTGGATTTGCGTCCGAACGTCGTGAGAGAGTGTGGAGTGTGTGAAGGCGGGATAGAACACACAAGTGGAGACTCCCGGTCGGGGATTTCGGCACATCGCTGAGCGCTCGGAGGGGGTTCTCGAAGGCTCAAGGTGCAAAGAATCTGATCAGAATTATGAGCATAATAGGGGAAAACGCATGACGACCGCAGAACAGCAAAAACGCAGCCACAGCCGCAGCGCATCAACAGTCCTAGGGAATGGATTTGTCAGGAATGGGGTCCGGGGCTTGGTGGCGTTCACCAACCTCAAGGGACAGGACAGGACAAGGCTAAGATCTTATGGCTGTGGGTTCGAACCACGTGAACAGACTAGATATGAAAATCTAATACTGAAGATGACATATGTGATCTTGCTCTAAGGAGCAACTAATACAAAAGCAGTGGCAAAAGGGTAGAAGCAGTCATATATATACCTATTAGGTTCAGTGGCAAAACATTGCTTCTTCTTGGGAAGTAGACAAACTGAAGATCACCAGGCGATCCACAGCGACCGACTAGGCGATCATCATGCGGTCGAGTGTGATAGAGGGTGATAGGCTTGTAGCAAGATGGAATGATGCCGTTCATGACAGGATTGTTATATAACGAGAGGATTCTTACCCTCGCCACATCTGTATCTCCGTCTTGTTCAGAGCAAGATCACACATATGTCATGTTCAGTATTGTATATTCATATCGGAATTGACAACGTGGTTCGATACCACGTCACAGATCTTCAGTCAAAGTCTGTCCTGAGGTTGGTGTCGTGCCCAAGGCCCTCTACCCCTCCGGGACAAATTTGATCTTCGGGTGTCAGCCGACTCAAACGGAGTCCCCTCCTATATAGCTCATCCGTAGAGTCCCTTTCGTCTAGTCAAAATTGCATGAGTGCGAGATCCTTTGCATAATGATCGACATGAGAACAATCGCTCGACAGGAACTCTCGTAAAGCCTACTTCATCTGTGAACCGGCAAATATTTTCCAGCTCTTCTTATCGAGGGCAGCCAACGAGATCCCATTTATAAGAAGCTGTTGTGCCAGAGATGAACATCTCATAGCATTAGATTCTTTCGAAGGCCAGCACTACGGCGTGAGCAAACTGATCAGCGGTCGTTGGCATTGCTGTATATCTGCTGGAAAGAGTTGTAAGGGTCGCAGTCAAGTCACGCTGTAGAATGGTCGGTACGACTGCCTACAGAGCTGTGAATGCTCATAATTGGGGTTCAGAGTCACGGGTTGGTACAAACCGCAGTACTCGTATGATCTAGAAGAGGCGATGGTTAGCTCGGTCGAAGACTGTTCTAGGCAGGCTGAGGTGACGACTATGTTGGGTGAGACTAGCGTGAACCAGATCATGAAGTCTATGCCAAAAGGCTACAAATGGGCTCCTATATATACCCGTCAGCCGGCTGTGGCGAACCAGTCCTCTGTAAGGGATCCCCTGGGGACTCCCTGCAAGCCCTGAAGGGGCGTCATGGTCGGCATTGTGGCGGTAGCAGCAGCAGCAGAGATGATGCATCTACCGGCAGCAGCACAGAAGGTGGTGCTACACGGCACGATTCATCATGATGCGCCCGGAACGCAGTCGCTCGTTTTCAGCAAAACATCGTGCGGGGCGCACCGGCCGCGAGCGACTTGACCTGCTACTTCTGCGAAAGTAGCAAGTGGGATTTGGCTGGAAAAACACCTTGATCGATATTGCTCACTAAGCTTGTGACTCAAGGTCTAGCTGTCACGGCAAGTGGTGCTCTTGCGTATGCTCTACACGCCGGACCAGGTGATGAACCATTTAGTTGCCCCTTGGTACCTCTAAAGGCAGATTCATTGAATGTGAGGTGATCACGAATACAGAGTGTCCAGCATAGAAGATGATTGAACATGGCACGCGTGTTGGTATGAGGTTACAGACAACATATTTCCTCGCACTGTACAACAGTTGTCCTCATACAGAGCGGCCATGCTACCGGAGCCGAGACGAGACACGGAGCGAGGTGAAAAGCGAGAGACGGAAGGCGAAAGACTGGCGCGACTGAGTAAGATTGCAAGCACGATTCTGTCACAGCTAAGGGCAGATAATTCTATAAAGGGCTAAAAAGGCCGATCAATATAATTATGTCTCAGAGCGAATAGAGGATCCCTGCCGCGTTGGTATTGAATGTCGAGGTGACTGACGATCCTGTGAACCAGGCAGCGAGGTCGAGTGCTCAGGGCAGCTAGTCCTGAGGCTTGGGCGAACGTTGGTGGTCTTGGCCAGCAAGCTGAGGCGAAACTTGATCAAATAAACGTTGAGAAGAGAAATGAAGAAGCAGAATACAACTGAGTTTGGCTATCCTTTTGTACCTGTTCCTCAGCTCCAGCTGTCCCCTGCTCCCCTCTACGGCATCCTGTAGAAGGGCCGCTTGTTGATAAGCCGGGGGTCGTGAGGTGAGGACGGATAGGTGATTGGTGGTGAAGCGGTTGAGAACGATGTTGAGATCGATGTTGGGATCGATGTTGCGAACGAAGTTGCGCATGATCGAGGTGTGCCCAAATATTGATAAGACAAAAAGATAGCGAAAAGAACAACAGAAATCTACGGAATGTTACAGATTCAGTAAAGATAGGCTTTTTCTTCACAAGAGTAGTGAAAGAATTGAATGATATATAGAGCGGACAAAGTCTGCGGTCGTGGTTACGGAAGAGATAGTAGGTCGACGCTGAAACCTCTCTCCAACGACTCGGGCCATTTAATCGCGGGATTGTTGGAACGTGACCTGATTGGGACGCTACATGCGTCAACCCTGCCCTCTGCATACGTTGCTGAGCATACAACCTCGATCGAGGCCCGATCGATGAGACTTCGGACTAACGTCCGTGACAGAACATCTTTTAACGAATACTAATGATGACGTTCTCCATTCCAGCGAACTTGCCGACGATGCCCCGGGGGACAAAATCGCTTCGTGGCGCTCATCATGGGAGTCGTACGCCGGTCAGCATATCAAGGATCGTATACTTCTTGCATATACCCTTTTGTACCTGCCACTCCCAAGCCAATAAGTGCGAGTTGCCAAAAGGCCCTTGCGGCACTCGACAGCTAACAACTAGGAGTTGTCAACCCGGAAGCGAGCCAAGAAAGCGGGGGAAAGAGCCCCTCCCCGACAGCCCTCGCCTGCCCCATATCAGTTTCGCCGATCGGACCCCCGTCTTCAGCGCGAGAGCCCCTCCTCTCCCTCGCCCCCATTACCTGTTCGATGTATTGGTCGATAGCGATGGGCATACCCGCCGTCCCCTCGCTTCCGAAGAACCGCGGGTCGATCCTGGCTTTTCCAGCGAAATGGTTCACCGGCACTCGACATTCTGCCGGTGGAGGCCCTGGTCGAGGTTCCAGAAATTTCCCACGGCGACACTGGCTCCACCGGGTTGAATCGCATACCAACGGTCAGCAAGGGCGTCGGGATGGCGATTGACGTGGCCGCGTACCACCCGTCGGTTGTCGTGGCCGGGGCCGACGAGGATAGCACGCGTGGATAAAGGGTATCGGCTTTCATGGCATCTGGGATGGCGAAGCGCATGCAGTGAATCGTCAACTTGTGCTGTATATCGATCTGACGTCTTCAATCCACGACCAGTCATCTCGCGCTACATGTGCCGTTCCGTCAAGTTCATGCCGTCGACCGCCGAACCTTCCTCGACACCCTCATTCCGCACGGTCCCTCCCACCGCTCCTTTTCTCACTTCAACATCCCCCGCGACCTCGACCAACTGGTTACCAGACGCCCCGGGGGACGGCCTGACGCCCTGTACAGCTCCCCACGGACGTCCTCGGCGCATACGACGTCTTCGGCTCAGATGTCGCGTACGTCGGAGACACGGGGCGCAAGCTGGGGGATCGAGCGAGGCACGTGGTCGCGCCGGTACATGCTGTGAGGGTGTCACACGCTGCGCAGGATCCCGACGACCGGGCAGTTTCGATGCCCGACTCATCGTACGGTCTCACGAGTGTCAAGATCTCACCCGCCGGCGTGCTCCCTGCCGACATCACTCACAACACTCGATTCGCCAACATCTCGAGTCTGGTAGGAGGGGCGATTGGGAAGAGTGTGGAAGTGACCAAAAGGATGAAGTTAGTCGGGGGATGGGTGCGAGGTCAAAAGGCGAATGACCTGGGTTTCATCATGAGACACGTGAGTAGTCACACCCACCTACTTTGGCTCGGCTGACTCGGAAACGTTCAGCTCGAGCGCAAGGTCCGGCTCGAAGGCCTCAACGACGAGATCGAGATCGAGATCGAGATCGCCCTCTCACCAACCTATGTGGACGTGAGCGCCGATGACTGTGACGTCCTCACTCTTCGTATCTACGCGATGTGCGTGAACGCGACAAATGCACAAGAGCCGGTCGTCATAGAACTGACGGCGTAGGCATCGAATGACCGATGGATCAAGACAATAGTGGATAAGACGGAAGACGGGGTTAGCAAGAGCGAGTGGAAAGAAAGATGTTTCCGGAGAGGGTATATAGCTGCTCGTTTGTAGCTCGATGAGTGCGTTTGATTCGAAGAAGTATCAGCGACGAGGCACAAACGGGAGTGGTCTCTGCAAACGGACTGAATTCAAGATCGGCGTCCGAGGAGTGTCGCAACCCGAGACTTCGCCCGCAGACCGGAGTCGGGTGGGCCTAATCCGATCATTTCAGCTGTCCACTATAGTAGTGGAAAACTCTTTCCTTTTCCACAGTATTGACAGCTTGCACCCTCGCGCGCCATCCTGGGAAGCACATCCATCTGTTGGTGAAGCAACGAAGATCGGGATCCACATTAGTTAGGCGCGCAGATGAGAACAGCTTTTGGTGTTTTCGTATCGTTGACTAGATAATAATACTGGACGCGCCTGATACGAGATAGTCGAATAGGAAAGGGATCAAGGGAAGTTGAGACTGGATGTGGGATTGGTACTGATCAGTAAGTGAGTTCGCAAGGCTGTTGCAACAACCACCCAGATTCAGTTGCTGGCTCGCAAGTGTTGAGCTCGGACGGCTCGTCTTGAGCGAAGGCCTCGACCGTGAGAACGACATTGGCAACACCCTTACGCCCACCTCGGCGGCTGTTGGGGCCGCCGACTGCGAGGTCGTCATTCTCTTCGCCAGTCAATGCGACGGACCAAGAAGAGTCGATCTCAACCGAGCTTCAGACGCAAGTGTCAATTGAGCGTGGGCTCGAGTTGATGTCGACCAAGCCGGAAGCCGTCCGTTGGAAAGACGATTGGATAGAACGGTGCAAATGGGAAAGGATCATAGCCGCACTAATGTAGCATTACGATCTATGGTTGGATTTGGGAAGCGTCAGTAATTATAGGTGTCATGAATGAAACCTAGCTCATCGGTACATCACTTGGACGTCATCTATCACTCATCCCTCGATCCCATCTTCTCCCATCACCTACCAATCAATGAGATCAACCACAATCATCGATCAATTAAATCCATCAACTGCAATCATTCACCAATCACTCAACGCCAAGAACGCCAAGCACCAAGACTCTTCGAACTTTCGAAACCTCTGAAACCGCCAGCCTCGGAAACCGCTGAAGCTGCTGGAGCAGCCCAACGTTGCCCTTGCCTTCCCTGGCGCCTCATTATAAATATATACATATATATATCTATATAGCTAGCTTTCTACTCTTTCTATCAGTTGTAATCCATCTTTGCTCTGAACAGCAGAATCATACGTCAAGATCAATAGTGTTACTTCCTTCCAACACTGATCACTAGTGGTTCAGGGCTACTGTCCGCGTCATTCGACCGACCTGGTCTCACCGTCTAGGACGATGACGATTGATCCGCTAAGTCCCAGCTTAGTGCTGTATTCGTCTCTGACGGCCAATCATCCAATCTACTGCTTAGCCTTTAGCTTTGCTGGACCAGGTATGCTGTCATTTTAGGTGTGCGACATCACAATCACTCGTGGCCACCTCCGATACTCTTTCACAGGGTTCGACTGGGAATTGCCCAGCGAGCTTTTTCTAGGTATGCTGGCAACTGCACCAAGGTGGGTAGCTTGACTATGAGGGAAGTAGCGGCGCTAGCTAGCGAGGATCTCAACGGGATCCGCCGTGAGAGATGTGATGGGCGATACGCGGTCGATCATATGGGGTTCATCTTGCGAGGGTTGCCCGCTCCTTGCAAGATAGTATCTCACTTTCCGCAAGTATGCGGGCCGTGAGACACCTTGGCGAAGACGGCGTGCTTTCACTGTGTATCAAAGGAATCGACTGCGAAGGATGGCAAGATTGTAGCGTAGATATGCAAGAGATGCAAAACTGAAACGTATGAGCTGAATGGTCCAGCAAATCTGTCTCGAACACCACTGTACAACACTAAAACATAATTGTCTGGCACTACACCGGTAATTGCTAGAGCCACGAGCGCATGGAGGATAGCACTGAGCGAGTAAGGATTCCAAGGAAGCTGCCCCGCCTATCTGGAGTTGTGTCAAGGTTCATTCGCTGTAGCCTGCGACCCGCACCGTAGATGTCTTTGACCATGGCGATGATCTGGCCACGAAAAGCTTTGCTGTCCTCAAAAACTATGTCAAGAAGGAGAGCGCCCAGTTCGACATCGCTCTTGGAGCCGACCCACCACAATACCCGATCCCTTGCAATGGCCCAAGCGTCAACAGTCTCAGGCAAAGGATATTGAAAGTCTGCATCCCCTTCGTCGTCGGTACATATCCTTCCAGAAGGCAGGGGTAAGGGGTAGTTGACGATGAGTCCCGTAGTCGGCACATACGGGTACCCGCATGACATGAAGTCGATGGTCAAGTTGTGGTCGACCCCTGGATTAGCGATGCGCAGAAAGCCCTGCATGCCATTGGAACCGGGGAGGATGATGACCGACAAGTAAGCCTCTCGCTCGATATTACCGTCGTTTGTGGGTATGAGAAGCTGCACCCTCTTCTCTGTCTCCCAGACAACGTCTCCATCCGGACGCGTTGACGCCGTTACCGTGCCCCAATTCTCGAGAACTCGGATCGTTCCTGTAGGCGCAAGAGTTGCTGGAACAGCCGAAGGGCTAGACGATGGAGAGATACCCGAGAGGCCGATAGTACCATCCGTAGGAGCCGTGTCTTGCGAGTGAACAGTCCGAACGAAGGGTACGCTGACCCTGGAGTCCGTGTCATCTGGCCCTTGGGATGGAGCCGAAGACATTGAGCTGAAGTAGACTTTCACGGACCTTGACTTCGTATAGATGAAGAACAGCTTCACGTTCGTCTACCGCCTTGCCTATACAACTTTATATAGCATCGAGGGCCTTGCAATTTGACGTTCATCGTACTCCGAACCGCTTCTTGCGATGAAAGGATCCTCCTCATTACGGAGACTAGCCAACCATAATTGCCTCATTTCGTGCAGATGCTATCAATTTGCCAAGAGCCATCGACAACTCTCGCACGTCGGTTTTTCATCGACGTTTTCGTAGAACATGCCAATCTGACTGTTCTGAAGGCAATTATGCGCCATTGAGGTAGCGCATGAGCAGAGACGGGCCTGATCGAAACCCGTCGCCAAGTCGGATTCGGAGCCGAAAAGAAGAGAAGATGAAAGACTATTTGTCGAAACAAGCCTCCAGGTTGAGTTATGACGCAATATGAGAAGACTTGGTCGTGCAGTCAGCCCGTAACAAGGTACATGGTCAAGGATACTCGGTGTGTACGCCTCTTCTTGCCGCTCGTATTCTCGTGCGACGCAATTACTTTGGAAATCGTTATCTGTCTCGTTATGTCTGAAAGCACGGCCGTTGTCAGAGGTCTAGCATAAGCGCCATAGGTTGCCACGCCCGAAGGGGCTGTTGATACTTGCTGATGTGGAAGACGAAGGGTAGCTGAATCCGAGAAAATCTCGCACTCAGTAGCTTCGGAGATATCGTACATCTCTGGGTAGCTGATCCTGAGAACCTTGCACTCAGTACCTTCGGAAATATCGTATATCTTAGGGTGATAAGGTGACTTTCAAGTCATAAAAGCTATTACAATGGTAGAATGCGTGCTTTATATACCTGTCTGGACTGACGGTCCATCCTTGGGAAAGAGTTGGTTCGTAGAGCGTGCCTGGTCCACGGATTGCACCAGTTCATGAAATCCACGAAGCGCGCAAAAACCACGAAATCCGCGACTTCGACCAGTATGGGAAGCCGGCAAAGTGTGGGAAGCATGCGAAGTGCATATCTCGGTAGAAGGTTGTATCTCTATAGAGAACGCCATCTGACTGAAATATATACACGCTCAGTATACCTGGTGTTATGGGTAGCGGTAGGGTGTTTTGTAAGGTACCTGGTAATGGGGCTGGGTCTGTGCCTTGTATCACTTGGTCAATGACCAGCCAGAAGGGTCAACGTGT